>DVZL01002425.1:0-15507 GCA_018236625.1 Lasaia peninsularis
TACATACATACATACATACATACATACATACATACATACATACGTACAACCCAAGCTAATAAAAGCGTATTAATAAATAAATAAAAACGCGGATGAAGTCTCGGGTACAGCTAGTTAAATTGCACGAAAAAAACATGTGATTATTTTCTATTTGGATAGGACATTTACATTTCTGGATTACTCTGGATTTTTAGATATTTCTATATTGTACATAGCGTCATTTTTTATGCATCTATTTATGTCGTTGCCAAAGATCGGAGGACAACGATGTATATGATTCAAACACTTTAACATCTTTCTCTATTACCAATAGATGGAGTAAAAAAGCAACTACTGACTTTCGGTGAAAAGAGACAGAAGATTGTAGTAACAGAGAGACAGATAAAGTCATGAAGCTTATATTTCTTCAATCTTATATTTCCTTCTGACATCAAATATTGCCACTTACAGACTGGCAATTGTTGGTACAAGAAATCAAATCAACAATGGATTTTGTAGTACACTATGGCTACACATACGATGTTAATGGTGCTTTACTTACCTGTGATAGCAATGAAATATTTCTTATTTTAAATAAATTTTTTGTTAGCGAATTTAAAGAAAAGCAAGTTTATTGCTTTGCATCTTTAATGTTTGATTTCAAATGCCCTCAAACCTTAAACGTTATTGAAAGAGATTTGAAATTATCAAATTTACTTTCAGACGTCTACTTTATACATAATATAATATAGGTATATAAATATAATATCCAAACATTAGGCGTCTTCATAAGCAAGAAAGGTATATTCGAGACCTTTAAATAATTCTATAGATAGTTTATGTTAATAACGATGTTATCAGTCGATAATTTATGTGAATACTAATATTTGATTGACCGAGGACATTGTCAGATTGATGACGTCATTTTATATCAGAGATTCCCATACTTATTTCGTCTAACATCCACTTTGGAAATCAATTATTTTGAACGACCCCATTTATTTTCCAAAAAAATTTTTTCTAGGTCCCGTACCGCCCTCCTCTAGGTCCCCAGCGCCCCATAGGGGCGTTATCACCCACTTTGGGAAAGACAAAAACATAAACGATATATAGTAACAAGGATGACAACGTTGCATATTGATGATATGACGTTAAGAAATTTATTTCTATGCAAATGCGTATCTCGTGCCCGCGACAGGTGATAAGCGACACTCAATTGTTTTTTATACAAATATTCAAATATTATGACGTTTTTTTCCACCGGCTTTTTGTGTTTAGCCCCAGCGCGGGCGCATACCAGGTGGTCTCAAAAAAAGTTTCTTTTTACTGTGACAGCTTGCTTTTATGTAAATTTTCGGGTAAATTAGAGCTTATGTATTTGATAAGGGACCGAATTTTATGTCTTGTGTAATGTTGTTCGTTTTTAATGTTATGAGATAGCGAACAAGTTGATCGGGCAGCGCTCCCGTGGCAGATCTAAGGGATTTCGAAGAATTTTTTAAATTAAGAAAATCGTTCTACACGGTATAAATATTAGATCAGAATATACCGCATCCCCTATGACTCAGGTGCTATTTGTAGAATAGACCATGTTTTCCTACCAGTTAGCTCATAAGAAGCGGGACGTATTCTTATATTAAGTAGGTTATCAATTACACCACTGGTGGTAGAGTATTATTCCGCAACTTGCCCTGGTAGATATCCACTGTCTCATCTATTCCTGTCGCCATTATGATATTGTTGTGTTCCGGTCCAGAGCGTAGGTAAGCTGTTAGACCTACACATTAGGGCTAAAACCCACGGCCACAAGACAGCTATACCTAATAACTATGGCCGTAGTCATCAAAATAGCCATGTGTTTGTTCGCTGTGTTATCTCACAAATAGAATGCTATCAGCGCCTAGCCATTAAAAAAACTCTACATACAATTCACATATATCCATTTTAAAAAAAGAAGTCTTGAATTCTTTTTCAGGGTCTATTGTCACCAACACCGTGACATTAACTAGGTGGTAGAGTGCTGTGCAGCAACTCGCACGGGTAGGGATCCACCGCCTTACCTATTCCTGCCGCCATAATGACATTGTCGTGTTCCGGTCCGTAGGGTAAGGTAGCCGGTAGACTTGCACGTAAGGTCTAACAGCCCGACCATCGGGCAGCGGCGCACCTACAACATCTATGGTGTCTATAGACAACGGTTGTCTCTTAACATCAGAAGACCCATGTGCCTGTTCGCTGTCTCATACTATAAAAAAAAAAGATTTTTTTGGCTAAGTCCGTTGCGTCTAGTTTTCGAAGTGAAAAAATAAAAAAAAACAATTACCCAAAGTAGCAATACCCTGAGGTATAACACTGCAACCTTCTGGCACATTCTCAGCGGCTATACTGGCATTTGTCGCCTCCAACACCAGCTCGTGGTTCCAAATTTCTCTAAAGCTGTCTTTCATTTCCTTTAACAAACTTTCCAAGTTTGTCTAAAACAAATGAAAAAAAAATTAGAAAAATCAAACAATTTTTAACCACTATATCCGGACAGCTATAATTTACAAAAGGCACGATAATTTGTATTCCTACAGTCAATATATATCAATATATAAGTGAGTAATTTGATACGAAAATAAAGCAATCAAAAAATATGCTGTATTACTGCAAAAATTGGAATTGTCAGTAGACTTGCACATAAGGTCTTTTTTTATGGTATAAGACAGCGAAAAGGCGGTCTCCTGATGTTAAGAGACAACCATGGCCTACAGACACATAGATGTTATAGGTGCGCCGCTGCGCTGTGGACTGGCTGTTAGACCATATATGCAAGACTACCAATTATCCCTCCAGACCGGAACACAACAATATCATTATGGCAGCAGGAATCGGTAAGGCGCTGGATCCCTATCGAGTTGCTGCACAGCACTCTACCACCAGTGTTCATGTTGGCAGTAACCCAAATAACTTATGCACATCTTTTACGAGCTGCCTGGTATGAAGTTGGTCAACACCCCAGCCCTTAGACTCATTTCACACACCTAAATTATCTATAGTGTTTATAGAGGATAGTTGTCTATACCTGTAAATTGTAGAATTTATATAAGGTGAGTCGCTAATATCACATAAAAAATGCCAAAAAGTACTAAAACACCACTCAAGTTTAAGCATCTCATTTCACATGTAAGTAACACTAATGCAATAATTTTACCTTCACCGCCCTAACATCTTTTGTGTATAGATAAGTGACATGTATTAATAAGAGAAAATTTATCTGTTTTTCTGCTATCTATAATATTATAAAGAAAATGAAAAAAATACATACTTGCAGTTGCTCTGCTTCTTTGTCTTTATTAAAACAACATAAAGCCATATTGATTTCTCTAACTTGTAACCTCAGTTCAAACGTTGACGTCACTAACGAATGGAGGGCCATAATCAAGGCTGTATCTTCATATTGGGAACCTTCTTTCAGCGATGCCACCTTGCGTTCGTGCTTTCTTCTATTTTTACTGGATCGGTAAGAACGTCTGTTGACAACCATCAATTATTACAATATAAGTTATTGTCACTATTAATAACATCATGAATCAAACACTTTGTTGACAAATTATTGTTCTCACTTCTCAGTGCACGATAACGTCACAAATAAACGCGCTAAAATGGCGGTGTTTAAATCTTTAATGAAAATGATGATAGTTTGGATACATTTTTTTTAGCTTATTTATCACTACTTTGCAAGTGTTATATGTTTTTAGTTATATAATAACTTGATGTATTGTTTAAAAAAAATAAACATGCATATTCCTTATTAGAAGTAAAAATTTGTCAAAGTTTTTTTGCACAAGTGATGTTTTACCAAAGTATGCATACCCTGATCCAGATGAAGAAGCAATAGTGCTCCCTGCATCAGAATATAGATCCATATCCTTGCTCATATAAGGTAACTCGAAGCTTTCCTCCTGCTTTCTCTTTTTATCAGTTCTTACAACAGTTAGACGATCTTTATATTTGTTAAAACTATTTTGATTTGTTTCTACCAGATCAATCATTTTATCATGGTCTTCTAACAAATTTTCTAATATCTTTGATTCTGAAAGGCAAAACAGTTAATTAAACAACTTGTCTATTTATTAAAAAAATTGCACTATAAACATATTTTATGTTCTTAAAATAATAGAAGTTATAATATTATGGAGTAAATGATTCTCAATGATAAGAGGTCTAACGTATATTTAGGGCAATAATTTACAATTATTTTGCTGGTTTCCCATATAAGATGTTACGATTGCACATAAAATGTTGTAATCTCACAGAAGATATTGTCATATCACATAAGATATTGGCGTATCACATAAGATGCTGGTGTATCACATAAGAAGGTGGTGTATCACGTAATATGCTGGTGAATCACATAAGATACCAGTGCAATATATAAGATGTTGATGTACCACTTAAGGTGATGGCATCGGCATACTCAAATTTTGCGACTGTATAAAATACCACTTACTTATTCGCACTCCTATGAATACTTCCACTGTAATTACAGTGGAAGTATTCATAGGAGTGTGAATAAGGGGCGGGGATATTAATATTAATATTCACGTCGAATGGTATGTCGAACAGTATAAGGGATTAGAATTTAAAAAAGTATAAATTCACACTTCGTCTTAGTCTTTTTCCATATTAAACACATGATTTAGGGGATTGGCTTCCTAATTCAATGAATCTGGGTTTCTTCACGATGTTTTCCTAGACCGTAAGAGCACTCAGAAAATGTACATAAGTTAGAAAAACTCATTGGTACATTGGGGTTTGAACTTGAACTACCCGAATGCAAAAATTATAAATAGCAGTTTTGATATTTAATCAATTGCTAGATTATTCAACTAGTGCAGTCAATCTAGAATGTATTGTAGAATTCTACATAGTCTTGTTCTTTTTGTTACGTCCATATTTCATATCCTCACCATAATACAATCTAAGACTGTTTACAATATCATTTATTTCGTCATCATCATACCACTTACCAAATTCCTCAGTTTTATTGCAATGTGCAGCTAGTCTTAAAGCTGTTCTGTATTTACCAAATCTTATAGCAGAATTCACGGTTTCTTCTATGTCATCGCCATATTTCTCCAAAACGGTTAAAGCTTCTGTATATCTTTTTTCTTCTTCTAACATAATAGAAATTTCTCTAAAATATGAAACGTGTTTTAATATTAGAAATAATTAATAACATTATAAATTGACAGTGTCTCTGGTCAAGGATTTAGCATACATGCCTAACGTGACCAATCATTTATGAGTCCTGAATTGGATTTTCAATAAGTGAAAAAAATAGCCTCGTCAATTTTGAATTTCATTAGGAGAGTATGCTATTCCCTGTACAAACTGGGCAAAGTAACCAACCTTACTAAATTCTTTGAATTTTTTTCAGACATATATTTAACTAATTTAAACACCAATTCCCATTCTAACGCATCCTTATAACATTCTATAGCTTTATCAATATTACCAGCTCTCTCATATATTATTCCAGCATCTGCAAATTGTTTCTTTAGTCTTAAATATGATCCAAAATCTTCAGATATTTGCTTGTAGATTTCGTCTCTATTGGAAAATATTGCTAATGCTTCTCGATAAAGGCTGTGATATTTTACAAAATTTCTCAGGTCTTCATGTCTATCTTCCCCACACTTAGCGAGACATTGAACAGCTCTATCAAATCTCTTTAAATGTTTATTAATTGTAAACTGTTTGTAGTTTTCATCCATTTCATTTAACTCATTAAGCATAGCAATATACTCTTTTGGATCTTTTTGAGATTTATTTGCAACTAATAAAACTAATTCAAAATCATATATTCCTAAAGCAACATCAAAAAGTGTATCAACATTAACCATGTACAGAAGATATTTTAATGCTTCGTCTGATGAAACTGGAAGTTTTTCTCCTTCAGTCTCTTGAGTTTTAAGCTTCTTTATTATCAGCAGAGCTTGCTCAAGATCACTTACAGTATTCATTTTGACATATGTGGTTAATAATGGCAGTATTTTTGCAGAACTTTCTGGTGATTTGTTTATATGCTCTCTTATAAGTTTACAAACAGCATGTATTTTGGAATTTGTATTATTATTGTGATTATCATTCCTATTTTTAGTGTAACTACTAGAGTACATTGTTTTAGTTACATCTGTATTTTCCAAATCGGCTAAGAATAAACTTAGCCATGAGTTATTTTTGACAGAACTAAGGAATGTGTCTATGTTTGCTGCAAATAGTTTTGGGTCATGATCATATATTAAATTAAGATTAATTCTTTGTTTCCTCATTAAATCAAAAGCTTCATGGTATTTTAGGGTATTTAAATATTCTCCTATAATTTTCAGAGATAGCGGTCTTGGTTGAATTGCTTCTAAATTTCCTCTTTGCATTTGAAATACAGTTCTTGTATCATTTGGAACTGCAATGACTAACTTTGCACCTCTTTCTATTTTTCTTGAATACACTAAACCCGATTCATTTTTTTCATAAGTTTCTAAGGCATCTAGGCCAGATAGACTAAGTTCTACACAAATAAGTAAATGTTTCAAGGTTGTTAAAAGCAAATAATCCGTATGAACAAAGAAAGAGTTAACATTAGTCATAACCAACTTATCATTTATATAAAAACCTCCTTTATGAGATAATCCTAAAAAGACAACATTTTCGTCTATAGATAATGCACAAAACTTATTACAGGAAACGGGAAAAGATAAATCTTGAGGTGATACTGTATCTTCATGTAACTTAAATTCCAATACATCACCAGAATCTAATTGTAAGAATATTTTCAAAGGGTCAAGAGGATGTTCAGATATTCTTGTAATTGCAGAGGGCAATTCAATCTCATTTTCTTTTATTAATTTATTATTATCAATCTTAAATTGGAGCAATGAGTAACAATTACAATCATTTACAGAAACACAGATCAGATTATTATTCAGCCAATACCAGTTATAATATTTGAATGGAAAATCAACGTTTTCCAAAAGACATTCATTCAATAATTCATATTCTACAGGATTTCTTTGTCTCTGCTTCAAAATAAACAATTTGTTAGATGTATGAACAATAAATGAATTTGAATTATCATTTGTACTTGCAAAATGCACAGAATTGATATGGTCCTCAACTTCAAATTTTGTATTAGACATTGGAGGTGGCACAACTGAATATCGGAAATTGTTGATAAGACATTGTTTACCATCAATGACAACAACAATGGCATCATCATTAGAATCTGTACCTCTACTATGATCCACATTCCATATCCAAGAATATGTGTAACAAAAACCATTTTTTAATATAACATTCATTGTCTTGGTATTAACATCAAATCCATTATCCCATAAAACATTGCTTATATCTTGATCAGCTCTAAATGATAAGGTTTGTTTTAAATACCAATGGTAATTACTACTAGTGAATAAAAGTATTTCTCTAGAGCCTTGTTCAGCATCTTTGCAAACTACAGTTAATATTTCTGAATCAGAACTCCAAAGTATATCCTCAACAACTTTATTGTCAACAGGTATCACAAATTCACCATGTTTCAAACCATTTTTCTCAAAAAATGCTACAACATACTTGTCAGGTAGCTTTTGTGTTGTGGCAATCAAGTTGCCACTAGGTCTCCAAGACAAATTAGCCTCAACACCCTGTAACTTTTCACTTGTATATTGTAAATTTCCTTCTCTATCAAAAACTTTGAATCTTCTAATGCCATTCATAGTGAAGCCTACAGCAAATAGCATGCCATCTCCTCTCCATGATATTTTTATGTCACCATCATTAACTTGACTATCTGTAAACAGTATTAATTATCAATTTATTTTATTTTATTAATGTAATTAAACTCTTTAAATTTTTTGTTCCTACTTGAGATTTAAGGTATATCTTGAATTAATTTAAAACTAATGTGACAAAAGGAAACAATGATAAACAAAATGAAACAATCGCAAGATCAAACTGCTGAAATGATGCGAAGGTTTTTAAAAAGTCTTACTTAGCTTGCCCTGTTTATTTATATGGGTAAAATTATATAATTGGATCTTCTTTACATCAGAAATATATACAGTTATCATATTTTGTAACTAAATATAGCTATTGCAAAAGTAGCCTTGAAATAAATACTTTTCTTAAATTGTTTTTGGTGTTTCAAATCTAAAACAGACAGTCTTAGTAATATAGTTCCGTTCTTTACTCTTTGGGTATGGAACCCTAAAAAGAAAACTCTTTTAGTTATAGTAAGTGTATTACCTTCAATCACAGTGGTTGTGGCTTTGGCTGCTTGTTTACCCTCAGATCCATGAAATTGTGTTTCTTTTTTCCCCCAACCCACTGTTATGAATTGTTTTTCTCCAAAATCTTCACACAATAAGTAACTTTCATTTATTGGGTCAAATGTACAAGACATTACAATAAGTTTTAAATCCTTGGTCACTAAAATTAATATTTCTTGGTCTGGACTCCATTCCATTGCCTGTAATTTGTATTAAATTATATTAAATTATTATAAAGGAGAACAGTATAAAAGTAAGGTATTTATGGTATGAAGATAGTTGAATTTTTCAAATTTAGTAGATGGGACAAGCCAGTAAACTTACTAAGCTCAGGTTTGCAATGTGTTTTTGTCACTTTAAACTACATATCATTTTGGATACTGTAGATTCATGCAGACTAATCCATATTAACAGTAACAAGTATATATTACTGGCCTGGTTAATCTTATTTCAAAAGCTATAATAATACAGTTTGTCACTAATGCCAGAGACTGGGTTTTGACCTATTACTACATTATTTACTCTTTTGTTGTTCATGTTGGATGATCAATGATTACTATGAGTTGTTTTTAACTATGTGTATGGATTAGTAAAATCAAATATAGTTGATAGTATTTATGTTTCCTTAGACAATCAGTCTGCTTATCTCCCAAGTCTACAAAAGAAAAAACCGTGTGTAATGAAGAAAAGACCTAGATGGACTAAGGTTTATTTGTTAAACTATCAATAATAAATAAAAAAATACTCACTAATAATCCAGTTTCGCAAACTCCTACTAAATCACAGTTATTACCATTGTTGGTTATTGTGAACAATTTTCCATTAGAAAGACCAATATTTATTGTGTTTATTAATGATAAATAAGTTATATTAATAGGTTTAGTATTAGAATCATTATACTCAGACAAATTTGCGTTCCACACTTCTTCGTTATTATTACAGCAGTAAACTGCAAGGTTAGAAGTGCACACATACATCTCTTGATTATTTTCTTCTTGCTGACCAAAACAAATACACATTTTTTCCGGAGTATTTATATGAGTGTATTTTATAGAAACGTTCCATAATGACAAATTCCGCATTATGATTTCGTTTTTTTAAACTAAATTATTGAATATTTGATAAAAAACAAACTAAACAAGCATGTTCTGTGTTGACATGTTTGGTTTGACGTTTTAACTGTGACACTGACTACTGACTAGCAGTGTGGCCAACGAAGTATCAAGCTACCCACCAGAAGCGACCTCTAAAATCACCAGAAATCCACTAACAAAAATCGCATCAGTTTAAAAAATCACTAAATTTTCCACCAACTTTATTTTTAGCAAATGTTTGCTCATCACGAAAGAAAACAATATTTTAAAAATTCATTTATAGGAGAAATAACATTAAAATTACACATTATTTAACAAAAATAATAAAATTATATTATTAAGTCATCTTCAGATAAGTCGTTTTCTTCCGTAATCATCATCGTTACTTTCCGATTGGTACGACTTTTTGGTGCCAACTAATTTTACAATATTGTTTGGGATTTCATAGTTGTTGCAGCATTTTCTCACTATCTTCATTTAACAGCGTACTCTTAATATAGCAGTTAAAAGATTAAACCCTATCCTGTTTCTCTGCTTGTTTTTTAATATATTCATATTGCTAAACAGTCTTTCCACATCAGCATTGGAATACGGAAATATTAAAAGAGTGATCGTAAAATTCGTCAATTCGTTAAATCTTAAGATCCGAAACTTTTGTGAATATCGGCATGGTTATTAATGACGAAACACGAAACAAAACCACCGACACCAACTCACAGAGCTCGAACGAAAATCGAGAGTTGAGCGAGATTTCTCGTCGGGGAATCCCCGATCATGATATTTAACTGCCATTTTTTAAAGTGTTTGTGGCCTGGATGCGTTTTCTTTTGGCTGTTTTACCCACTAGATGAAAAAGTGTTGTTACACGATGAAATTACACTTCAAAAACGATATGATTGAACTTTATAGTCATCGTTCCAATGTTTAAGAAAAAAAAACTAATTTCTTAAATTCCACCAAACAAATCCACTAGCCACTAAAATCAATATTTGTCATCTAAAGGGCAAGCAAAAACCACCCGATTTAGTGGAAAATCCACTAACTTGGCAACACTGCTGACTATACATCATTCACATCAATAGAACTTCTTCTTTTTAATTTTTACTTAAGCAATAATTGTCAGCTTAATCGTTTCGTAAAATAACGCTTAAATTATTAAAAATTGTCAAAAGTCATTGTTATAGTCAATGACGATCTTGTAATTACCTTAGATAATTTTTTTTTTATACGGACTAACTTGTTGCTATCCGAGTGGCTCTTACAACTTCACCGGACTTTGTGGACGAGCAGAGTGCTCAGCCCAGATAATTATTATTTATACGGGGGGATTTTCTACAACGCCAACACTGGAGGCTATCACCCTGGAGATCGAACCTCGACCCGGTGTTGTGTTCTGGTTAACGGGAGGATTGCATCTGTGACTCGCCGCTCGACGTTAAGCGCCGGGCGGAAAAGTGTTGTTCGTCGCCTAGACCGACGGCGACGGTGTAGTGTGGCGTGGGTGTTTGGGTTTACAGGTAGATTGGCGTTTGCCGCCGTTATGGGATCGTCGGGATCCGTAAGGACGTGCCGGGGTCTTCTGAACCTGCTGGGGGCGCCCGCGACAGGGACGTAGTCCGTCGCGAGTTTTATCACCTGATTCGGGTGGTCAACTGATTTTTCAAAGTAGCGTTCCGATAGCTCTTTGAAATGCTGCGCTAATGTGAGCAATTCGAGATCGCGATGTAGATCTTCATTGCGTACGTACCACGGACAACCGGTAGCAGTACGCATGAATTTATTTTGAATGACTTGTAGTCGTTATATGTATTTTTGTAAATCTAGCTGTTGTTTAGTGGCTTTATTTTTGCTTACCGTATTGGAGTTATTAGCTCTCACGTTCGCTCATAAGCACTTTAAACCTTTACAAAATAAATAAATTTCACCATTTTTATCGGAGTAATAAATATTATTATATTTCTGTCAATGAAATTATATTGTATAATTTTTTTTTATTTATTCTCTTTTATAATTTTAAATTCTATGCGTGTTTTATTAGAATAAATATCGATTTCTGTGGTCAATTTATTTTTATTGCATCTGTAATATACATATTTTAGAGATGTATGTTCATGTTGTGAAACTTAGAATATTTATCTTTAGAAAAAAGATAAACTGGCACATTACAAGTAGAAAATATATTCGTCGTAACAGCGTCGACTAAACTGTGGAAGGCAAGCTTTAGTCCAAAATTCCAGGCGACCGTCACAGGCTAACGTGGTGAAACGGTTCAACCACTAGGGGGTTAACTCTCACACCCTTTCGCTTATTCGTAGGCACGAAACTCCTGAAACTGAAATACCGAAAGGGCTCTTACGTTATTGGATTAAGGTTGAAAATCGTGCATTCGCAAGATTTCGGACTTAGCTACATGAAATGTTTGCGTTTGACCCCACTCCGTCTTCGGTCCGTGTTTGGGGAGGCTTAGACATCAATATTGGAAAGCCTTAGTGGAAACACGCATGAGATAGGCAAGATTTTAAACCAAATTTTCTTAACTATGAGACTTTTACGATACCAGCTTAGCTTGCCTGCGTTTTATTATTTTCAACAGAATGCTGTAGTTATTACTGTAGTTGACTGCCTCGTTGGATTGGCTAGCGTACACGTCTAACGGCATCGACTAACCGCGAGGCTCAGGTTCGATTCCCGACGGGGACAGACATTTTGTGTGTTGAATATAAATGTGTATCTATTTAAGTATTTCCATGTATTAGTATCGTTGTCTAACACCCATAACACAAGCACATAATTAGCTTACTTTGGTCTTAGATCAATTTGTATAATTTGTCTAGTAATATATGTGATAATTATTATTTTTTATTCATCTGTTTCTAATAACGTTTAATTAACGTTAGTGTATTAGTAGAAAGTCCTAGGATTCAGGTAGGAGAAGAAAAGGATTAGGTACTTATTACGAATACATCTTCATTTATCAAGTATTTAATAAAGAATATTTAGAATTTCTACAGCTTTTTTCACAGTGCTTTTGAACATTACATTTTGGGAAACAATATTACTTTGTTTCTTGTTAAGTCTGCCCAAATGTCCATTGCTAAAACTCTTGACATTATGATTTTAAAATAAATTAAAAAAATATCATTACTAATAGCTAAACAAAAAAGGTACCGTCACGCCAATATCCCCGTAGAGGTCGACGGAGGTACATACTTACGTACTGTTGATTATCCAACGATAGTACATCCCAGGATATGACTGGTGACAAAATTCATAGAACATCGAAATTTCAAAAATCGAACACGCGACCTCCTGTGTCACCCATAAAGCTAGAACACAGAGGTGAACAATATCTATGATATGATGAAAGTATCTTATAATGTTACTATTATTGTTATTCGAAAAAAGTAATACTCTTTTATAGTGAGAGCGATGTCACTGTTTGGAGTTTTCTTAGTCTCTCCTTTGCATATCTCAGGGGGGGTAAGCTTATCAATCACTGCTGAGGCCGCTGTACAGTGGGGATTTAAAGTTACTTAGATACGGGCTTCTCTAAGAAGCTTTAAGTCCCCACTGTGCGTGCTACCTTCCAATATGTTAAAGTTTTTGTTAAATAATTTAGAATAAACGGTACATTTGTATTATAAAAATATTTGCTTCGTAATATATTTTATAAATATTATTTCTTTTATGAAACATATTTTCACGAGTATATCTTATTATATTCAAAAGCGTTTAACTATTTAAATAACATGCGGTTAGTTGTTTTAAACCATTGGTATTTGAAATAATGATTAAGTCAGAGAAAAGTTACATTGCAAATATTTAAAAAAAAATTTATCCGTACAATAATATTATAAATGCGAAAGTAACTCTGTGTATCTGTCTGTCTGTTACACTTTAGTTCCTAAACCATTGAACCGATTTTGATGAAATTTAGTACAGAAATAGAGTTGACCTTAAGAAAGGACATAGGCTAATTTTTAACTGACTACAATAAAAAGAGGGTATGTTTTTACGCAAATAAGTTGGAAAAAATTTGTCTGAAATTTGTCTGTGTTATTAAAATAACTCACGCGGGTGAAGTCGCGGGCGGAAAGCTAGTACTTTATAAATATTCTTGTTTATATGTATGAGTTATTCCGACATATACCTATTTCATTTATTTGTAAGTATTTAGATCAAATCGTCACGCATTATTCATTTCAATAGAACTAAGCGTGCTTTGGTCGGGTAGTTCTGATATGCCGCGATGTAATAGTGTTTAGCGTCATCTAGCGTCATTTAAATGCATTTACTATTAAAAGCGGATCACTGTAGAGATAACACTTAAGTATTTATCAATTGTAATATTAAATTATTATCTAGACATAAAAAAGTATGTATGTATTCGAAGAAACTAAATATATCAATAAGATAAAAAAATATCGCCTCTGTTGCGGAGCGTAGTTCGTGTCCGATTTTGACGCATGAGGTCCCAGGTTTGATCCCTGGAGAAGAAAACTTCTTTATTTATTTAAATTGTTTATAATCCTCGTTCGTCGATAATTCTGCTTCGTCGTCGATAAAACTGATAGCATCATGTGCTTATCTAATAACGCTGAAATGTGTTATGAGTTTAACTGTGACAAACGCAATAGCCTCTTTGGGGAGAGAAGACCTCCTTGAAGTTTTCTTTCGTTTTTCCTTTGCATATCCCTAGGGATGTAAACGTATCAATCACTTCTTAGGCCG
The DNA here is from genome assembly GCA_018236625.1 of Lasaia peninsularis. Taxonomy (NCBI): domain Eukaryota; kingdom Metazoa; phylum Arthropoda; class Insecta; order Lepidoptera; family Riodinidae; genus Lasaia; species Lasaia peninsularis. The sequence goes on from DVZL01002425.1 coordinate 14,114, forward strand.
TGTACAGTGGGGATTTAAAGCCACTTATAAAATCTATATTCCGTCTGCTTTCGATATGTACAAAGTTTTCTATATTTTTCATGATTTTCCTTTGGTAACTTCTTTAAATTCATATTTTGAATAAAAAAAATTTCTTTTTTACATATGCAAGTAGCCGATCAGTTTCGCTTTTCATCGTCATGGTTAAATTTCAAGTTTCTATACATATAAAAAAAATAATAGACTTTTTTAAATTGAGAGTTTTTTGATAAATAATTAGGAATATGTATATTTACAACACGCTAATTTCTCCTATATTACACACTTTACCGTTTTACACTTAGTAGTTGTCACACTTGGCAGACCTTGGCCTATTTACAAAATCTGTTTAAGACTTTTAAGGAACTTAGAATAGATGTAAATTGGAGTGAAATTTTTCACACAGACAACTTTCAAAGCGCAGACATTTCTCCGACTTATAATACATATAGCGTAAAAACATACCATACCATAAACATTTTTAATGTAGCAGGTTAAAAAGTACTATGTCCTTCCTTTAGGTCAACTCTATCTCTGTACTAAAATTCATCAAAATCGGTTCAGCGGTTTAGGCGTGAAAGCTTAAAAGACAGACAGACAGACATAATTACTTTCACATTTATAATATTAGTGCGGATTGCTAAATAGCTTGTAGGTATAAGTGTAAACTTTGTATACAATTGCGAATTTAAACGTAAAAATTTAAAATTGAAATTATAATTTTACCCCGTGTTGGTCCGAGTTCCATTGCAGAATAGGCCAACTGCCTTCCACCCAGGCAGCTCGTAAGAGGCGAGCACTGTTGATTGTCACTAACACCGTGACATTGAATAGGTGGTAGAGTCTTGCAACGACTCGCCCGGATTGGTACCACTGCCTTACCTATTCCTGCCACAATAGCGTTAGTGCTCGCCATTACCGTGTTCTGATTTAAAGGGTAGGGTAGCCGGTAAACTTACTCACGCAAGAGGCTTACCATCCCAACCTTATCATCAGGAAATCCGTCTGCTTGTTTGACTTCCAATATCCTAAAAAAGTCTAGTTGACAGTTTTATTACACTTTTGAACCTAAAATGGGTGTTTTTATAGCTTCAAAAATAGTACTCAAAGGCTTAACTATCGTGTTAGGCTTATCTGTGGTTCTTTCATCTCTGGGGGCGAAACTTATCAAACCTTGCTGAAGCCAATTTATCTCCGGATTGAACGCCCCACGGTAACGCTTTACTGTCGGTATTACATTCTATGTTTTTACCAGTTCTGAGACGCTTTTTGGTTTGTGTTATCATTACATATTATGCTTATTTTTTTTTATAGTATAAGACAGCGAACAGGCACACGGGTCTCCTGATGGTAAGAGACAACCGTGGCCTATAGAC
>DVZL01002426.1:0-15507 GCA_018236625.1 Lasaia peninsularis
GAAAACCCGAATAAATCTCAAATTTTCGTATCCACTGATACATCACAATACAAATTTTATCTGGATTTTTCGATTCATATAGATTTATTAGGATTCCAAATGGAACTTAACTTTTTATATCGGAGTTTTTCCAAAGTGCGAGTCGGGCGAGCGAGACTAACATACAAAAAACATCTACCTGCCAACTGGAACCTCCTCTTTTTTAATATGAAAATACTACATCATTGTATACAAGTCATAAATAAACCACTGTTGAACACACACATAAATCATTAAGTTAAACTAAATAAGAAAAGTCGCTTTTAAAATAATACAATATACCTACCTAATATGATCCAAATTGCTTTGCGGAACGAATATTTTTTTTTAGATATGTACTTACAGTGGAACTGAAAACTAAAAGTCGATTCGAAATTTAAAAATATTGTTATTTTTTGTGGTAAAAGTCTTAGCTATAAGTAAGAAGTACTTAATACCTTAACATCTATTAGAGTATTAAGAATGATAACAAAAAGTGTAACAAAATGTTTATTAAGTATAAAATTATGTAAAAATAAAACAATTCACCTTTTGTATAATAAGTGTGCTGGATTATTGTGAGACACTTAAATCGCTGCTATGTAATACAATATGACTTGAGCACCCATGTACCACATGATAAAGAACGGTATACCAAAGGCAATAGCCCGACTTGGCTGCGGCAGCGGGATCACCGCGTACACAATAGTATGTAAAATACGAGATATAGTGAAGACACGGAACAACAAGGTCGCCCACGCTTCCGCCGGGCCTGTGGTCAGGTACAGTGCAGCCAACACCCAAAACACAGGTATATTCTCCAGGTCATTCAAATGTGCGCGTCGTATTCTCTCGACGGCTGCATCAACTTTAACTTTCCCTCCAAATTTTGTATCTTCTGGATTCGCAAATACTCCTTTTGTGACACGAGTAATAGCAGTTAAAACAGTTAAAGCTAATATCTTGAGACATAGCACAGCTGAATATACTATATACGATTGTACGGCCGGGTTTGATAAAGATAACGCTGCCATTTTAAATGGAGTTGTGTACGCTTCGGGCGAGTGGCGTAGTGAGTGGTGACCGACGACCGCTGGCGCAGGCACAGCCGACCGTACGATTGACAAGGTTACGATAATTAGGCTTGGGCATAAAAAATCGATATACCAAAATATCGATATGTTTTCAGAAAAAAATCGATATAAATCAGCGAAATTTTTTCCCGCGATATATCGACCTTCGATATTTAGTTTCAGATATCAAAATATATATTATTTTTTTAAAGCTTTGCTCAGTTAGCGTCAATTATGCGTCACATCATTTATTTGACCAAATCAAATTTCTTAAAATTAGAAAAAGAGTAAGTAGGCAGCTGGCTGTATGGGTTTAGTTGCTTGAATAATAAAACTTATGTCAAAACAGCCAGATGTGTATTTACTGTAAAGTTTCAAATATTTTTACATTTTTATAGATAATCGCTTATTGCGCAGAAAATATCGATTTATCAACATATCGATATTTTTAGTCAATATTTATCGATACATTTGAAATATATCGATACGATTTTTTTTATATTGACTAACTTGTCGCTAACCGAGTGGTTTTTACAACTTCACTGAGCTTTGATCGATACAATATATATATCGATATTTCTTCCATATTTGCCCATCCCTAACGTTAAGTTACCCATACACGGAACGACTTCACTTGATTGGACAATACAATGTTACTTAGCTTGAGTGTTACTCGGGTGTATGTGTGATTATTTTGTTATTACTTAACTAAGCTATGTTCATGATTCTTTGTAAGAGGAAGTTAAGGCCTGCATATTTAATAAGTAATAACTAAGGAGCAGTATATTTGTATTATATTGATTTATATCTATTTACTTGATGGTGGAAGCCTCGGTGGTGTAGTGCGTAACGTTTTACTTACAATCTACTCACTGATGAAGCCTCGGTAGTCTAGTGGTTAGCGGTTCGAACTTCCATTCCGTTAGTTCAGGTTCGAACCCTACCGTGTACTAATAAGTTTTTTAACTTATTCTTTTTTCTGATTGCTTTTACAGTGAGGAAAAAGATTGTGAGGAAACTTGGATTCACTCCGTGTAGTAACTAAAATGATATTATGTGAAAACTCGTAGTCTAGTTAAAACAACAAATATACATTGATCAAACTTTACTACTCCGTTTCTGTATTTACGTCTCAGTAATTTTGTCAGCATGGACGCCGTTTGCTCAAGACCTAATAATGTGTCTTTATCAATTTAACCTTTTTGACCTGCAACATTTAATTAACATATATTTGTGTTTTTTATTTAAGAACCTTGATGGCCCAGTGGTACGCTCTTCGGACTTCTTTTTCGGTAGTTCAGGTTCAAATCCCGCCATGTACTAATAAGTTGTACTAAATTAAGCAGATACCTTTTATGAGTGATCTTCCGGTGAAAGAAAACATCGTGGAGAAACCCGCAATTTGTATCCAATATGGCGACTGACTTGCAACCTAGCCTTGCCATTGTGGGACATAATATCCTTGGGTAATCGTTGGATGCATATAGCTCTGCCTACCCTTTCGAGGATATGAGCGTGACGAAGGGTTTTTCTATTTTACAAATTCATTTTCAACATTCCTTAGATGCTGTGGGTGCGAGTGTTAGTCTACTGGTTACCCTTCGGACCTTCAGACCAGAACAGGACTCAGTCATTATGGCGGCAGGAATAGGTAAGGCGTTTGATCCGATCCCGGAAAAGTTACTGCATAGCACTCTACCACAAATTGTGCTGTTAGTGGTGAATCATTTAGCCTAAGCTCGCCTCTTACGAGCTGCCTGGCAGGGATGCAGATCTATTCTACACTGGGGACCCGGACCACTCAGTATTGCTGTTAACTGGCGCCGTCTAAATACCCCTTAAAGTGTTCTTAAATTTTATGTAAAATTTGTATTGTTTGAAAATTTGTATGTCAAAATATATGAAACTGTATATAGATAGGTGACATCACAAGACAATATAAATCGCTGTTCAACTAAATAACCATATTATATAATTATATTATATTTTTTGAAAAAATAATGGCTCTTATTGATAATTATGTACTCAGGTACATTAATACAGCTTCACTAAAATTACTGGCTGTAATACCCGCCTTTTAAGGTTCAGCAACGTGGGTACATAGCTTCCCTTTCGTTGGAGATGTCATGGGCAAAAGCAATCCATTACTTTGGCCCCGTAGTTCGCTTGAGGTTCATTAATATCCGAATCGAAACACTTAGATAAGGCGATATTATCAATTTAAAAACCGCATTATAATAGTGTGATCAGAGAAAGAGTGGGATTGAAAGAAAGTGTTGGTGTTAAAATTAGACAGGTCATGGGTCGGGCTATGTAGAAAGAATGAAAGGTGAAAGATGAAAGATTGGCAAAACAGATATACAATGCGAAAGGGGATGGATGTAGGTACCCGGGAAGACCTCGGTTGACATTCCACGACCTAATAGTTTGTATATTTTCCGAGGGTGGTGTCAAAAGTGAATACGTGTTTGTATTTAAAGATTCATGAACGTGCAGGAAGCTAGACAAGCATGCAGCGGTCGTAACACTTGGAACTCGGTGCACTCTGCCTACCCCGTAAGAGACTTGGTGTGAAGATATGTATGTATGTATGTATATGTATCAACAAAAAAATGTCATCGTAGACCTCTATCACTTAATACCTTTTTAATATATTCAACACTAACACCAATTTATTTCACCTTCTGTAACTATTTGTAGTAATTATCTAATATATAAAATTTCCATGTCACAATGTTAGTTACCGTACTCCTCTGAAACGGCTTGACCTGAAATGTTATATGCGTATAGTAGTGCGAGCGGTATGAAGTTCGCCGGGACAGCTAGTCTACATGTAAAAGAACTAAAAGTTTAAATTTTAATCATAACGACGACACATAGACCGAATCTAGTGGGCAAGTAAATGCCCACTATTACTATTTTTATAATAATATAACGATTTGCACAGTTTCACCATTTATATATTTATATTGAGTTTCCTTCGCTGGATCTTCTCAGTGTGAGGTCGCGTTTCCGATCCGGTGGTAAATGTATATAATACGATATGTAAATGTATGGTCGCTGGGCACATGCACCACGTGAATGTGATGAATAAAGTAATCTGAATTTTGATCCTTTGTGCCGCATACAGTACCTCATTCATTCGGTACAAATATTCTCGAAACCAGGTTTATTTATAAAGGTTGCACTTGCCTTTCTGTACCCGGTAGAATTACCTGATTGTGTGACCGTCTTATCCCATAAAAAAATGAACATTCAAGGAAAACAATGGCTTGTTATGTATGATAACAGTTGTTATCGAAACTATGTGGTAATATCAGTCGTCTCGTAGAATAAAAACATAATATTATTTTCAAAGCTTCAACGTCAAGAGAAACCATGGCTCGTTAGTGACGTAATACCTCGAACCGCCTGTGGCGAGATTCACAGCAAATCGTTACAAAATACGATGTTGCCGTTGTTATTTATCTTCTATAATACAATTATTGTAATCCGAGTTTTTTGTCTTTTAAAAGTGCACAATAGTTTATAAAAGTGTGCCGACCGCGACACTGTGCCTCCGCTGCACGCCTTACAGATATTATGTTCACAAATTTAATGACATTGTCGTGTTTCGGTTCGGAGGGTAGGATAGCCGGTAGACTTGCTTTTCAGGCCTTAGATCCCGGCCACAGGACATTGACGCACCTACAACATCTATGGTGTCTATAGGTCACGGTTGTCTCTTATCATCAGGAGAACCGTGTCAAGCACACGGGTCTCCTGATGTTCGCCATCTTATACCGTAAAAAAGGAGAGTTTATCGAAATATCCTGTTTTCATTGAATGGAAGGAAATAAAACGTTATGACGGACGAAGTATTAGAGATGGAAATACATTTTTGTTATTATATTAACCCTTAGGCTTCAATACATATTATAAAACAAAGTCACTTTGTCTGTCTGTCCCTATGTATGCTTAAATCTTTAAAACTTAGCAACAGATTTTGATGCGGTTTTTTTAATAGTTGGAGTGATTAAAGAGAAAGGTTTTTAGGTATATAACATGTATAGTATACCCGTGCGAAGCCGGGGCGAGTCGTTAGTTAATTATAATGGTACGATTATCGTTACGTCAACCTCGTTGGTCGAGGGATTAGCGTACACGCATAGCGTCACCAATCAACCAGGAAGCTCGGGTACGATTCCCGACTGGGCAGACATTTGTGTGATAAAAATATATATGTCTGTATTTCCTAGTCTGGGTGCTTATTAAATTTATGCTGGTATCTTTTTAAGTACTAGCTGACCCTGCGAACTTCGTACCGCCTAACAGTCAAGGAATGTCACGTTACCTTTTAGCTGAACTTATTTAGGCTTTGATGAATGTAATACAATGATACAAAATAAATATTACTATAGATAAATATATAATATAAAAGTATTTTATTATGATGATTAAAAAAAAATATAAATAACAGTTTATTCACCCTTTTTTAATAGTTTACATACATTTCACAAAATACATTTATGAACGCATGCATAAATGTCAATCATTACTGATAGCATTTGACAGGATGGACAACAAATATTTGACTTATGACATTTACTTAACATTTATTGAATATTATTCATCATTTATTATAAAACAAAGTCACTTTCTCTGTCTGTCCCTATGTATGCTCAAATCTTTAAAACTAAGCAACGGATTTTGATGCGGTTTTTTTAATAGATGGAGTAATTCAAGAGAAAGGTTTTTTATGTACATATAACATGTATAGTATACCCGTGCGAAGCCCGGGCGGGTCGCTAGTCTTTCATAATTATGTATTCATTAAGCTTTTATTGTTTTTAAGATGTTCTGCTATTTGGGGCGGAGACAAATCCAAACCATGAAAATTGGTCCAGCAGATCTCAAGTTATAAAGTCTTTGTTTGATATGTATAGATTTCTTTGTATCAGTATCATTGACTAACACTAAAGACAAGCACACAATTTGTTTACTTTGGGGTTAGGTCCATTTTAGGTCTAATTGTGATTTGGACAGAGATGTTTATATGCATTTACTCTGTAGTGGTACGTGGCTACTACCGCCTTATTTTCGACAAAGAGAATAGCGGTACGTTGAAACTTCAAGGTACGAATTGGTCCACGATCGAATCGAAAATCGAATCGCACTTGTCATTATCACTATGAATAACCAAGTAGTCTATACCTGAGTAAATAATTACAAAATCCTAATGCTTATTTAAAAAAGACGCCCCCGGGTGGGCTCGAACCACCAACCTTTCGGTTAACAGCCGAACGCGCTAGCCGATTGCGCCACGGAGGCTATTGCTTGACTTGCGAAATTACGTTTCTAAATCTAATGTAAAATTTAATAGAAAGAGATAGCACTAGAAACGCTTAAACATAACACAAACCTGTTCGAAGCCTTCGGCTCGTATTTAACATAATAACAAAAAGCGGCAAAGCAATAGAAAAATCCACGAGAGCGAGAGACCAAAGACGCTGTGATTCACGAGATCATAAGCCTAGTACTGACTTAAAAGTTTGAGGTTAAGATACTAAATTGTTGTTTTTGACTAATTTGCTGAATAAAACAGATAAACTTTTAGATAATTACAGTATCAGAAATAAATTTGTAGTAAAATGTGATAAATATATGTAAAATTTATATTGACACTTGATTGTTTTTGTCTTTATTAAAAAACTGTGACAAACATTTTGTGTTGTGTTTAAAAACAAGTGAACATGGCAAATAGAGTGTCCGGAGGTTGTTGTGCTTCGTCAGTAGAGCGTGCCGGCTTTCCTGGCCTAGTGAGAGATTTACAAAGGTTATCTGAAGACCAAGACTCAGCAGATATCGTGTTTATCCTTGGAAACTCCGAAGAAAAAGTTTTTGCCCACAAAATTATATTGTATGCAAGGTAAAAAAACAAAAAGAGTTTCCCGTACCGGGAATCGAACCCGAGCCTCCTGGGTGAAAGCCAGGTATCCTAGCCACTAGACCATACGGGATGTAGTCAGAAGGGTAAAAATATTAATTACAAAATAATATTTTTGAATGATATTTTTATTTTAAATTATAATTTAAATAACAAGCCGGTCAAGCACGAGTCGAACACTCTCATGTATAGTTGAGTACCATTATTATAGTAATAACTGCAAAATAATCACGTTTGTTGTATGGAAGAGTAGGCAAAATATATATTTTAGTCAGTTTTTAGTATTTGTTGTTATAGCGGAAACAGAAATACATAATCGGTGATCGTTAATTTATCTTAAAACTATTATTAATCGATTAACTAAATACATTTATATTTATCTTTTTACTTTAAAATAACATAGATCTCAATTAAAATATAATACTTTGCAATAGAGGTCATATTATTAAACAATGTGTACTGTTTTAATAAAATTCTATATATTATAATATATTAATTACTATCAGGCTGGATAAGGCTCTACATTAGTCGTTGTAATAATTATAACATAGAAGTCACTAGATGGCGCTGTTATAAATTTTTGTTTTAAAGTTTTTAGTTGTGGTTAATATTTCACGTCATATTATGTAATAATTTAATATTATGAATATTGAAATTACTACAATAGTGTTAAAAAAAAGTCAACTTAACTTGACGTAACCTTATTAATAAGGAACCAACAGACAGCGTGATACAAGAATTACATCTCCAATTCTCCTTACAGTCACGATATATGAAAGTAGTCGATGCCTGAAGCTTAGACAAAAAAAACAAAATAGTTTAATCACCTTGACTTCAGTACATTTTCATTCATTTTCCCATAGAGGTATTACAGAGAAAGCAGAAAAGCCAGGCTTCCAACTAGGATTCTAACAAAGAGAGAGATGTTTGCTTTCTCTATCTCTCTTCTTGTGAAATAAATACATAGACTAGGGAAGACATTAGCGGAAACTCTTTCTAACCGTTGTACGTTTTAAGTATTTATTCGTTTTTATGTATTTATCCGATATGTTTAAAAATCCTCATGGATATTAGGGAAATTTAATTTTTAAAAATAAGATTGACATATGTTGGTACAGCTACCACACAAATAATAGTAATATTTTTTTACAGAATGAGACAGCAAACACGCACACGGGTCTCCTAATGATAAGATACATTTTGTGGCCTACAAACACCGCAGATGTCATAGGTGGGCGCTGTCTTGTGGTCGAGCTGTTAAACCTTATGTGCAAGTATACCGGCTACCCTCCTCTCCAAACCGGAACACGACAACGTCATTATGGAGGCAGGACTTATTCCTGCCGCCATGATGGCATTGTTGTGTAGTGTCGGTAAGGCGGTAGATCATCATATAGATGTATATTTTTGTTTTGAATTTATTATTATTTGTGTGGTATCTACTTACTGCACTTTCTGTTGGCCCAAATGTTAATGAATGGAAAAGATTAATAGCCAATAAGTTTTACTTTTGTATAAAATTATTTACTTAAGAAATAAATAAATAATATCCTCTGTGTACTCTACACGTCTTCAGACGATCTGTCTCCCTTCCAGGCAGCTCATAAAAGGCGAGCATAGGTTAATTGGGTCTTGGGTTACTACCAACAGGACCACTGGTAGTAGAATGCTGCGCAACAACTCGTCCGGGTAGGGATCCACCGCCTTACCTATTCCTGCCGCCATAATTACATTGTCGTGTTCCGGTCCGGAGGGTAGGGTAGCCGGTAGAGTTGCACATAAGGTTTAACAGCCCGACCACAGGGCAGCGGCGTACCTACAACATTTATGGTGTCTATAGACCACGGTTGTCTCTTACCATCAGAAGACCCGTGCGCCTGTTCGCTGTCTCATACTATAAAAAAACACACTTTTCCATCACTACATAGTATAAAATAAAGTCGCTTTCTCTGTCCCTATATCCCTACGTATGCTTAAAAATCTTTAAAACTACGCAACGGATTTTAACCCGGTTTTCCTTAATAGATAGAGTGATTCAAGAGGAAGGTTTTTAAATTTTTATGTATATAAAATGTATAGTATACAAGTGCAAAGCCGGGGCGGGTCGCTAGTTTATAATATCATACCTCATGCCTTTTTTATTAACAAAGTAGCGGCTCCGTAAGACTACACTTTCTATTTTTAAACTATCCAAGAACCCACTGAAATATACGTAGGTACACATTGTTAAAAAGGAATTAAACCACTAACACATATATGAAGAAACTAAAACAATAAAAACTAAAAAGATAAATTTTCTGATAGCAACGAAAAAGCCGATATTTCATACGTAAATGTCGGTTGTCTTATAATATATAGTTCCTACATCTAACATTATTTTTTACCGATTCAAAATAAGAGGCCATGACTTGTAAATGTTGTATGTTTTAACAGTTAAGTCGAAATAATATAATTACTTTTTATTTTTAAAGTTAGGTCGCAATTCTTCACTATAAGCCAAAATTTTAGTTTGTTTTTGAAATTTAACCAATCGATTTTTATAAGTCACATGTAGCTTTACCGGCCTAATTTTATTCAAATAGCTATAAAAATGAGTGTTGTACTTAGTTAGTCTAAAAAAATGACTTCCGATACCGGGAATCGAACCCGAGCCTCCTGGGTGAGAGCCAGGTATCCTAGCCACTAGACCATATCGGATGATATAGATTGATCAAAATTAACATATTTATTAAAATACTCACACCTACTTTTACTAAATTTCTTGTAATAAATTAATAATATTAAATCTATTTATACATACTTATTAATAACTAGCTGCGCCCGCGACTTCGTCCGAGTTCTTATTTAGTTAATTTATTTTATATATTTCCAAAATAAAATTCTAAAATAAAAATAACCTAAGCCGTTTCTTATTACAAACGCTGTCTGCCAGAGAAAATTCCGTCAAAATCGGTGCAGCCGTTTCAGAAATTAACAGGTACAATCAGACAGACAAAATTTCTAAAAAAATGTGTTTTGATATATTTATGTACCTTATAAATATACGTATGTACTTAGTAAAAAGCGGTTACTTTAATATTACATACAGACATTTAAATTTTATTTATTTGTATACCTAATAAAACTCTGGGTATGAACATACAAGTATAAACATTGAAAATATATTTAAAGAAAACACTCGGAAAATGTTAGACCTTCATATAAATATACAAATATCTTGGCACGATATTTATCTGGTACTAAACTGATTTTGATAAAATTTTGTTTCTGCCTATAATTTAACTCAATTTAAAATTGCCGAAAACTCACCGAATTTTGGCGTAGGGACTAGATGACGTATGCGTAATATAAACAATAGTAAGAATTATTATTAATGGGTATAGCACAGAATGTGTAAAATTTCACCTAGGAAAAAAAACAAAACTCGGACTTCACCGCCGAGAGGAAACTTAATATAAACTTGATTAACGTCGTCACGCCCATATCCCCCAAGGGGTAAACAGAGATATATATATATATACAACCACGATGCGACGCTATTAGATACCAATGATATCAGATTAATGTGACGGTATCAAGTCCGTAAAAAAATTAAGATAAAAAGTATTAATACGCATACTTTTGTACCCTATAAATTAATGAATCTAACGATTTTCTTGAAATTTCATATTTAGGAGGTTTCGGAGACGACGAATCGATCAAGCTAGGTTTTATTTTCAGAAAACGTCGTTTAATCGTGTATTCATTGAATAAAAATCTCCTACAATATCATTAAAATACGAAGTTAAATTTCTCCACCACTTACGAAGTTAAAATTGCTAGACGGACAGACAGAGACAGATAGACAAAAATTATAAAAAAATATTATTTTGGTGTATGTTGCTTCTAAACATATCTAGTAGGTACAAGTAGGTACCTACATATACCTATATGGATTTAACAAAAAGTGGTTATTTTATTATTCCATAGGTACCTACCTACATACACTCCAATTTTATTTATTTGTTAATTAATTACTAAATCTTTTATCAATTTTTATATTGATAATATTATAAGTCAGTGTATATAGAAATTATATAGATAATATATTGTTGTAGGAACGCCGTCCTTACAACCATAGAATTCAAATTTTGACGAGAATTTTGCAAGATCAGAAAATTTATTGAAGAGGGTAAAGAAGTTAAAGAATTTAACGCGATTATTTACATGATGGATTAAACGTCAACCTTAGACTGTGACTGCGTTAACTTTTCATCTGTGAGAACTTATTTAGAGCACGGGAAAATTGCTAAAAGTAAAACATTTTTGTAATAATATTAATATAATAACATCTAGGTAGTGTACCTACACCGATTTCTATAAATTTAAAATACTAGTAATAGTATTGTAATAATATTAATCCCCATAAAATTAAAATTAAATTGAATATCTTTGTTTATATTTAACCTCAATGATTATTAGTTATAATGACCTAGTTTCGGCTAAGGAGTTTGTAAATTTTACTCCTAATAGGGAATCAAAGTTTGTATAAAAATCTAAGAATTTCGAAAATAGCCGAAAGCGGCATGTATTGATTCTTCGGGAGTCTATGAACACGAGGACACGGGCTATTTCTTATGAATGAACGGGCTATTTATTATCGGCATGAATCCTGGACAACAACTAGTCTTCTATAAAATAAAAATATCAAAGTAACTCGCCTGCATAATGCAATAACAGTATCGTGAATTATGAAGTAAATGTATCGATTTCAATGCGACCTAATAAAACCAGGAGTAGCGTGACGAGGGGACTGCAAAAAACTGGGTCACTTAAGTGATTATAATCATTTTGTCAATAATGTTTATTCTTTGTTATTTTTAGGGTTCTATACTCAGAGGGAACCGTATTTCTGAGACTCCGCTGTCCGTCTATCTGTCTGTCACCACGCTGTATCAAATATTTTGTGTGATAGCTAGACATTTCTTTTTTATAGGATAAGACAGCAAACAAAAACACGGGTTTCCTAATGGTAAAAGACCTATCTCTACTAATATTATAAATGTGAAAGTAACTGTTTGTCTGTTACGCTTTCACGCCTAAACCACTGAACCAATTTTGAAGAAATTTAGTACATCTATAGAGTTGACCTTGAGGAAAGAAATAGGCTACTTTTTAACCAACTACATTAAAAATAGGGTATGTTTTTACATTAAAAGTTGTCTGTGTTATTAAAATAATTCGCGGGTGGAAAACTATAGTAGACCTATAGATATTGTAAATGCGTCACTGTCTATAGGCGAGTTGTTAATCTTTATAACCGTATGTGCAAGTCTACCGGCTACCCTACCCACCGGATCGGAACATGACAATGTCATTATACCTACAGGAATAGATAAGGCGGTGGAACCCTACCCGGGCGAGTTGTTGCACAGCACTCTACCACCATTACTCAAGTTGGTAGTGACCCAGTCAACCTATGTTCGCCTCATGCGGGCTGTTCGTTTAGAATAGGTACATACAAGTTTTTCAGGACGGAACGGGTTAAAAATTATCCTACGTCCGTTTCCAAGATTCTAAGCTACTTAACCACCAAATTTTAGCCAAATCGGTTCAACCGATCTTGAATTATAAGAAGTGAAACTAAACCAACTTTATTTTATATAATATACAGATAAGTATCCAATGATATTACTAGTACCTGGGCGACCGAGCTTGTCTCGTAGTAATTCTTTTTGTCAGTGTCAGATTTCGCCTGCTTGAAAAAATTGCTATCTAACGGTAAATCTACGAAGCCGGAGTTGATACTATTTTACACTACGTGTTGCCGACCGAGTTGTATAGAAGTTAGAGCCGTTTCAGAGATCGCCGGTATAAATAAGTATACAAGACATCGTTTAAAAGTATTAGATTTACGAAGAAGTCTGTTCAAAATATCACAAGGCTCAACCTGACTCCCAACTACATTATTCAAATATTTACCAAAATAAAAAAAATTGAGTTCTGTGGTTAGAGAGTCGGTAATGCATTTGTGGATGTACACGCCTCATATTTGTGAAATATGAGGCGTGTACATCCACAAATGCAATTAAGAAATAAAACACATTTTAAATAATAAAAGCAATATTTATATACCTTACAACAATTTTTACACAATTATTTACTAGTCACTTAACATACCCCGGCATTTCTTATCCCGTAGAAATGGGAACCCGTAAGAAAGGAATCCCGTGGGATTCCCGTCTTTCATGTATTCATTGGTATATAATAATATTTTTTCTATAAAATTCATGTTTGAATGAACTTCAAATATTCAAGTAAATTATCGGTAATACTTGAATATTCGCCTATTACAGCTGAAAAATGTTTATTATACGTAGCCAATAGTGAGAGCAAAAAGTGAAACCTCTGAGGTAACGAAATTTTACAATTATATGTAGTTGTAAACAATTCAAAAATGTTGGTAGTATTCGGATAAGGTCCATATCAAACTAGGCTATAGTAAAACAAATTGAATTTTACGAATTTCACGAACTATAAGGCTTGGTTTTGTTAAATTAATTAAATGAAATATATTTATTTAATATGTTAGTTCATTTAATTATGAAATAATTATTAGAAATCACTATTGCTGATATAACTATATATACAACTTTTTCGAAAAATATAAATTTATATTATTGGGTATAGCTTCCTTTGTAGATAAAAGATACAGTATCCCTTGCCCCAGTGCATTCATTTTGTTATTATTATTTCATTAATTTAAAAAAACTATCGAGTACAAATTAAATATACAAAACTGAAATTGGAACATAAATAATGCATTGGCGCCTATCCAAGGTAATTATCGAAAAACTTCACCAACTAATCTGAATGCACTGTGACATAATCCAGTGTTCTAAATTACTAAATTGTTTTACTAAGGGCTTCTTTACTTCCCTACACCGTAAAAATATTATTTATTAATGACTACATCGGCTAAAATATTAAGAAATTCAACTAAATGCCATATAACTATGTCATGAGCCTATTGTATATGTGATGAGATTATGTCAAATATTTCGCTAATACTGTATAATATACATATTATATTACGTACTCCATGTATTTTGAATCCCGCGGGATTCAAAAATTGTTATTTAAATACCATATTTAATAGAAAGACATTCATGATATTTCTACATATTCTATCCTTTTAATTAGTTTGCATACAAATTAATAAAAAGGTACTTGAAGAAAATATAATAATCTTGTATTAGATATGATATTATTTTTGCTGTCCGCAAAACATTGCTATGTCATTGTCTTTTTTTTGTAAAGTTAGGTGTTAGGTGCTTAATTAATGTCTGAACTGATCATGACAAAAGTTTTAACTTGAAGAATAAGCGCTTCTTTGCTCCTTTATAGCATTTGTTATAATAGAATTCTGTCAAGTAATGCGTAGTATACTATAAAAATCGATTTCTCTAAGATTTTGATTTGATTTTATTAAAACTGCAATATCATTGTAGTAACAAAACATTAAACTGTTTGCATTGATTTAGTTCATAAAAAATAAACTATGTTAATAACAAATTATTTGTTCCTTTTTAATGTGTGGATGTATTAGAAACTAACGACCAAATTTCAATAATCCATTTAGAGTAAGATTTTTATACAAAGATACTTATATTAATTATTGAAAAACCACATTTCTATTAAACGCTATTTTTGAATCATCACCACGTAATTTCGAAATAATCGATTATTAAGTATTTCGTATGGACCCCAATTAAAATCACACATTTTTGAATCTGACTATAAATCAAACACAAAGTGTGCCTTTATATCAGAAAAACTGATTTTTATTGCGTATAATGATAAATATTTAACACCAATAATACCAAAATCACTCAATGGTGAATCAAAATTAGCTCATTAGGTTACTAAAACGTAATAACATTCTCTTATGGATATAAGAGCCCATAAATAGTTTATTAATTTGGTCTTCATGATGACAATTCTGCTGCGTATAGTCTATATAAATTTCACTTAAACTTTTTATTTAGACTAAAGTAAAAAAAAAAATAATACATTTGGCTATGTTAAATTGATATACACTTTTTGCCCAGTTGCAATACATCTAAGGTTTGTTTCGTTAATTTTATAACGTTAACCAGCCGTCCCGGCGAACTTCGTACCGCCCGCACATAGGCATAAAAAATACATGTTAACCGATTCTCAGACCTACACGATATACACATAAAATTTCATGAGAATCGGTCTAGCCGTTTCATTTAGTATTACAGTTATGAATTTGTCATCTAATATTTTATTATAATTTATCGCCTCTGTGGAACTATTAGCCGCGTAGGAACTTTTCTTAATTTTTTCATATTATTCTGAGTCGCCTCTGTGGTGTAACGGTACAGGTGTTGCTTGTTAAGACCGTTAACCACGTGGGGTCCCGGGTTCAATTCCCGGGTCGGGCAACTTTTCTTAAATGTTTTTCAGATTTTTCTGAATAAGCAT
>DVZL01002427.1:0-15505 GCA_018236625.1 Lasaia peninsularis
CAGGAATAGGTAAGGCGGTGGATCCCTACCCGGGCGAGTTGCTGCACAGCACTCTACCACCAGTGGTCATGTTGATATTTTATAATTATAAGTAATATATGAAAAAATACATGTGTTTCTCATTTAAAATATGGATATATGGAAGTTTCACCATGCGCCAGCGATGAATAATATAAGAAAGATATAGATTAAACGGCAAGTAAAGTAATCCCCAAACAGCTGTTACGTCTAGACCGTTTGAAAGTTTCTTTGCCAAATTTTTATGATTAAGATTTTTTCTTTATGTTCCCTAATACTTATACAAAACGTATTTCGTCTGTTCTGTCTGTCATAATATATCAATTTGATAGATAGTTCCATTTTTTACATATTATGTATTTCTGTTGCCTAACAACAAATATTAAAAATAGAATAAACTTAATATATAAAATGTGCTCCTATAAACGAATGTGATTTTTGTGCTGTTTTTATAGATGGTACGGAACCCTTCGGGCGCGAGTCAGAATAGCTCTTGGTTGGTTTTATAATTCAAACTGAGTTAGCGTGACTGGTTGGGAACGCCATGTAGCATTAAGTCCACCGTTGTACATTTTTGTGCATACATATTTAAATAAATAATAAAACTTACGCAAATATAAGTATAGGTGGGACTGTAAGGACGGTGCTGCAGTAATATATGATACCAACGTCGATCTTTAGAGTCACCATGTAGATCCAGGAGTACACTGGTCCAAAGATCATTGAGGTCACTACTTCCATTAAATTGAATACTGAGATCGTTTTTCCTGTTGTCAATAAGCTCCTTTTAGACAATATTAATGACCCAATTGATAACAAATCAATAAGCGTAATAAAAAATATTGTGTCAAAAGCAGATCATAATACCTTTTATTAAAAAGATGCACCTATTTGTCGTCAATATACCATACGAAACGATTTAGTTCATCTTTTCTAAGGCAAGCTGAGGAGTAGAATTCGCTGCTTGCGAGTATATCCCGAAATAATATAATCTATCCATCTTTAAGACAAGAGTGAATAGGCTCTATCTAGGTAGGCATGTTCCACCTTTGGCTACATCATCATCACTTAACATAATCAAATGTCTGCCTTCAATGATGATGATGAGTTATATAAAATTTGAAACTGAAAATACAATGGCATTTGCAGTTTGTTGTAGTCTTAAGCTCTGTTGATAAAATAATTAAGTTAAAAGAAATATATAAAGGGAGAGCGTTGGTAATTTACTTGCAAATAACAAAAACGCAATTAAAAACAAAGATATAAATAAAGTTAAAAATTGTAAAAGAAAAGAAAAGAACCTATTTTCTTGTTAAAACACTATTGTTTTTACATAAAAATAATAAAATGTATTGTGATCATATTATGATTTTGAAAAATGGCATGAAAAAATAGAAATCGTAACGCCAATATCCCCGAAGGGAAAAGCAGAGGTATATAACGATGCACCCACGATTAGTTGGCAATATGGTGGTGGCAAGTCCGCCGCCATGTCTGGCGCAAATCCATTATAAGGGAAGTTATGTTTTTCAGACCGAGAAAATTTTATAGAACAACTTGCCCTACCCGGGAATCAAACCCCGGACCACGCACGTCAAAGTTGGATTCCGACTACGTGACTGACCATAGAGGTGTTGAATATTTTAATTTTCTGTTATTGTAGTGTATACTAGAGAAGTAAATATTTTATATTGCTTCTACAAACCTAATTCATCAGTTGTCGCAAGTTTAGAAGATATCGATCTTAGTGCAGTAAATGATGTAGCGTTAAACATTTCAATCGCCACAGCTGAAAAGAAATCATATGCTTATAAAAAAATCTGCACTGTTTTCGTTAAAATTTCTTTCATTGTCAGAGATCGTCTAGACTTGGCTTTAATCTAGGTGGTAGAGTCTTACAACGATTTGCTCGGTTTGGTACCACCTTACCTATTTCTGCCACGATAGCGTCAGTGCTCGCCATTATCGTGTTCTGGTTTGGAGGGTAGGGTAGTCGGTAAACTTACACACGCAAGAGAATTGCCAACCCGGCCTCAGGTTGGCAACGCCCCATTTACACCTTTAGTGTCTATAGGCGACGTTTATTTTTTACCATCAAGAAATCCGTCTGCTTGTTTGCCTTCCAATATCATAAAAAATAAAAAAAATAATATAAAATGTTGGAAGGCATACAAATAAACGGATTTGCTGAAGGCAGACAATCGACATCGATTGAAGAATTTTCTAACGTTAAGAAGAGATTTATTATATCATCTTCAGATTGACAGACCGTGCCTTTATAGCCGACGAGTATTACTTAATTTTAGAGAATTTCTCTACTTTTTTCCTTGTATCCCAGTTTTTATTATTTGTGTTGGTCTGCCTTTCATCTCCCTCCCAACTACGCAGTTAATAAGAGTTAACTAGAACTCCCAACGGTACAATTATTGTTTACTTTCCTGGGTCGGGATCAACCTATTCCTGTCGTCTTCAGGTCTGGAGAGTGTGATAACCGGAAGACTTGTACATCAGGCCTAATACAGGACAACGACGCTTGGAACGAAGTATCTATGGCGTCTATAGCCCACGGTTTTTTCCTATCATCAGGATTCCATTATAAAAACTGGTGTAGTCAAATTCTATTTACCAAGATACATTTCGAAAGAATTTCTCGCCAAGCCGGTTCCCAAGCCTCCTATTATTTTGCTGCAGTTCGAGATCATCCCCAATGTAGCGTCCTGCCATTTCCACTTGCGACTAAATATGCTGATCGAGATTAAGGCACCTGTAACATTGAAATAATTACATAATATTCATGCATTTTTGCAGTTATTCTTAAAAATATCCGTTTTTTTAATGATAAAATTTTATTATGATTTAACATCATTCAAACAACTTTTTTTTCTATAAAATATAAAAAATTTTTTATTACTAAAATTTAAAAAGGCTAAAAAAACAAAAAAGTTTGGCTTGGTTTCATTTTCAGGCTTCATTTATTAATCGTGTTTTCATCGGATAAAAACCTCCTACAATATCATTAGAATAGGAAGCTAAATTTCGTCACTGTTTACGAAGTTAGTACAGCTCTGTCAGGAAATCCGGTCGCAATAGGGTGCCTTAAATCGTAGGAAACCGGGGTTCAAATCTCGGTACCATTATTTTTTTTATTTTTTTCTCTTTTTCTAATATTCATTTCAAAAAAAAAACATTACTTACTGAAGAAACACCGACCTAAGCTCGGTCATCCAGGTACTATCTAATATAGTAGTAGTAAGATTTATATTATAAGTATTCTATATGTTAGGGACTAAGAAGTAAATACTTTACCAAGTGTATGGATGCATATGTAGAAAGTATTATAGAAACTGTATTTAAGTGCATCCCAGTTGAACCTGTACCGAGTGAAGAGATACCGAACTGTAAATTCTCCTGAAAAATAAGGAAAGTATTTTGGGTGAAAATGGTGGTGATTCTACTGAAAATTAACTATTTTTTAAACAAATGCTAACTTGTTCAATATGAAACAAACAGACACACATGCCAATGTGGATAGCTCGCGTTTTATTCGAGGGTGATCTCAAGAGTTTCCGAAACCATGTTTGCATAGAGTAGTGAGTGTGGAGGAAGCTAGGCAAGATTATCTCTTTTTGCCACGCAAGAGATTTGGCGTTAAGATATCACGTATGTATGTGTGTAAAATAAGTTTAGTTAGCGGCAGCAGGATTACCAGCAATAAGAAATATTTTGATTTAATATTTACATAATATATAATAATGTCGGCTTAACCGATTTTAATGAAATTTTATATTCACGATAGGCAGGTCGCAAAATAGTGATAAGAGTGACGCCACCCTATTTTTTTTTTAATTTTTTGGACCATATTATTTTATAATAATGCATTAAAATACACGCAATCCTAAAAAAAATATATGGTAATACAACGTTTGCCTGTTGAGCTAGTTAATTATATTTCAAGAAGACAAAATATGTGTCGGTTACAATAGTAATGATGCTTTGCATTACGTTATTGTAGATATTATTATGGTTCCGTATCAAAAGTGTAAAAACGGAACTTTATTACTAAGACTCCGCTATCCGTCTGTATGTTTGTCTGTCTGTTTATCGCCAGGCTGTATGTCATGAACGTGATACAAGCTATCACGGTTCATGAGATACAGCCTGAAAAATGAAACCTAAAACTCTGTCCTTCTGTCTGTCACCATGCTGTATCTCATGAACCGTGATAGCTAGAAAATTTAAATTTTCACAGATGATATATTTCTGTTGCCACTATGACAACGAATACTAAAATGGAATAGAATAAATATTAAATGAAAACTTCCAAAAACTTTATTTTTTTCGCTTTTTTTACCAACAATGGCAGAGAGGCCTTCGAGTGCGAGTCCGATTCACACTTGGCCGATTTTTATTTCCTCATCGATTGATTCTAGATTGGTCCAAGGTTGTGTTTATAATACTTATTTGATTTACTAAACATACGCTGTCACATTATCATTATTATCATCAAAAGTATTTACTTGTGCTTAAAATTACCTATTGTTTTCATTATCTTATTTAACTTCGTCTATTAATAATATGTGTAGGTACACTATACAACAGACATAATATTAAGTATGTAGTCAGACAATTTATAGATAGAGACGTACAAACAAGATATTCCATAAAAATATTATAAAAATACAACTCCATTTTTATATATATATATATATATCTGTTACTTACCATTTCCGAGGATATTAATTAAAAGTTTTTAATAAGGTTTTCATTATTTAAAAATACAGGCACACCATTGAAATGTCTAAGCTACTTTTAATTAACTCAAAATATCAGATGATTGTTATATATTTAACTAGCGACCATAGTATATATGTTATATATATAAAAACCTTCCTCTTGAATCAGTATATCTATTAAAAAACACCGCATCAAAATCCGTTGCTTAGTTTTAAAGATTTAAGAATACATAGGGACAGACAAAAAAGCGACTTTGTTTTATAATATGTAATGAAACACATTATCTTATCAATACATAGTACCAAAGTCGTTCACTGCTGTCTATCCCTATAGTTACGGTTTTAGATCTCGAAAAATATTTTTATTCTAAATTCTTTCTATAAATACATATGAATAAAATGTATAGAAAGAACATCTATTTATCGGTTTCTATAAATATAAAATATAGAAAGAACATCTATTAATTTGTTTCTATAAATAAACAATATTTCAAATAAGAGTAATCGTAAAGACATTTTTTTAGAAAAAGCTCCTTTCTGCTATGTAAGCACAATTTCAGAGTTTACACATACCGTATGCTGGTCCATAAATAAAAGCTATTGATGCCAAAATGAGAAAAGACTTTGTCCTTCGCTTATTGGGTCCTTTTTTGAATGCCACTGTTAGCGTATCTTTTACGTGTTTGATGTCGAAAAACGTTTTTAAATATCCAAGACAACCAGATCTTTGATGCTAAAAAGAGAATAAATTGTATTTATAAGAAAAATTTCAACTGTAAATATAATTTCATTAAATGTCAGCTTCAACTTCTGTGGTCTAGTGGTACGAGTTTCTAACTTCCATTTTGGTTGTCCAGGTTAAAATCCCGCCATGTACCAATGTATTTTTCTAACTTAAGTAAATTTTCTGAGTTCTCTTATGGTGAAGGTAAACATCATGACGAAACTCGAGAGTTGTGTCTCATATGAAGACGGATACAGATACCAAATCTGCAACATCATGGGACCTCATATCGTCGGCTGCTCGAGGGCGCACATATACCTCTGCCTACCCTTCTAGGGATATGGGTGTGACGATATCTGTTTATTTATTTACGATTAAGAACAAAGTTCTAAATTTATATGTACTATTAAACTGTTACCTACAATAATTAGTAATATGTATCAGCTCTCTTTTCCTATTGTATTTCTGTTGCCACTATAACAACAAATACTATAACACAATAAAATAGATAAAAGATGATTCCAAACAATAAACGTGATTTTTTTAAGATAAAAGTACGAAACCCTTCGTGTGCGAGCCGGATTCACATTATCCGGGTTATTTTAGTTAGAATTGGTGTTCGAAATAGCAAGTTAAGTAAGTCTATTGTCTACTACAATTATACTCAAAATAATATGTTCACGGAGCCCTAGGGTTCCGCTAGAATGTAGAAAAATATAAACACCTTTAATATACATGGATCAAAAATCAATGTATCTATCTGTTCGCTTAGTCGATCTGCATAAAGTTATTAATTTTATTTCAGTGTTCCGTACAGATAAAGGGTTCCGTCTATTGAATAATCTGAGAACCGCTGGTCTGCTAACACCAATAACACAAGCATTTAAATTGATTAGTATCGAAGGATTAGATCTGTTTACGTCAATTATTTGAATAAAATTTGACTTAAAAATACCTCATCCTTTTCACTGCTTTGTGGTCTCACTGGGTCTTTTATATAACAAATTCCATGCCAAATACTGAAAATATAGAGTAAGGAACTAATAGAAAACACGCCATAGTATCCAATATGTTTTAGAAGAACTCCACTCAAAACTGTACCGATGGGACCACCGACGGTCAAACAAAGATTAGCAATGCCAACTCTAAATGTTCTTGTTTCTTCACTCGATACTTCACTAATGTAACTAAACGCCCCCATATAAGTAGTTATCCAACCACCGGTTATAGCTGGCAAAAACGCTTCAAAAAACATAGTCACTTGGACGGGCAATTCGTAAAAATAATACGCATTAACTATATTACTTAGACACATTAAGAACTCTCCAAATATCGGAACTAGAATACATATCTTTCTTTTTCCCGTTCTATCGCTCCATGCTCCAATGAATAGAATCAACAGGCTCGGGATCGCAGTGAGGATGAAGTTCTTCCAGGCCTCCATCGAAGCTATTAGCTGCTGCACTATTAATTCTTCTTTTTGATACTTTGTTCCTTCCTTAGCTATTAGGGCATTACAAACAACATCACCATAATTAAGATTAACACGACAGGCTTTGTCCAAATTTAGATTTTGTGTAGCCAATCTTGCTAAGACTCCAGGAACAACCGATGTTATTAAAACTGGTTCCAATGTGATGTTCTCCCTAATATTAGCTATTTTCTCTTTTAATGTTTTATTTTTAGTTTTTTTCGTCTGTAGTGGTTCTTCTTCTTTTACTGTCATTTTTAGCGTTCCTATGTCTGATGTGTTGGACTAAAAGTGACACTACTATTCGCAATTACCCTTGTGTATTTTGTCCTATAAATATTTACCGACGTGTCAGGCAAAGTCTTACTAAACATTATCAGAAACCAAATAGTACGATATAAGTTTACATTCTCTTTTACCTATCAGTGACTATATAATGTCAATGCTTTGATTATCGTAAACACTGCAATGTTGCACACCTTATCAAAGGAATTTGTCTAGGAAATCAGTTTTTACTTATAGCGACTGCCATCTGACCTCGGCAGCCCAAAAGGGAATCTAGGGCCAAACCTAAATTAGATCTAATTCAATAAATCAGGGTTTCCTCATGATGTTTTCCTTCGCCGTAAGAGCACTCAGAAAATGTATTTATATAAGTTAGAAACAGTCATTGGTACATGGTGGAGCAAAATACCTGCCTTCCACCCAGGCAGCTCGTAAGAGGCGAGCACAAGGTCTATTGTCACCAACACCGTGATATTGACTAGGTGGTAGGGTCTTGCAACGACTCGCACGGATTGGTACCACCGCCTTACCTATTCCTGCCACAATAGTGGCAGTGCTTGCCACTGTCGTGTTTTGATTCGGAGAGCAGGGTATCCGGTAAATTTACTCATGCAAGAGGCTTACCATCCCAGCCTCAGGTTGTCAACGCACCATTTCCACCTTTGGTGTCTATAGGCGACGTGTATTTCTTACCATCAGGAAATCCGTCTGCTTGTTTGCCTTCCAATATCATAAAAAAAAAATTAAAAAAATGTATAAAATAAAATAATTAAATAAAAACGCGGAAGAAGTTCGCAGCTTGTGTAGTTTGAATATGCCATAACAGTATAACGTCACTGCTAGTGATGTCCATTGCGCGCTTGAAAGGAAGTAGTGTTGCGCGACACTTTCCACTTGTTGGCATACCCCTAAAGGCCAATATTATACAAAGTGTATACCTATTAACTTACCTCTCTTTTCAAATTTTCGGCTGTTAGATGATTGATCTCCGTCGCGTGTTTCGCTTGTTGTATCTGAGTTTGAAGGTTTTCCATCTCAGCTAACATAGTGCGTTCCAGCGCCTGTCTGTTCGGTAAATTTATTACACTTTTTATAATCATTGTGTACTAAGACTGAACAAATAAAAAAAAGTTACATTTTATTCCAGTTATCCGCGCCAAAGTTTTCCAAAATACCAATAAAACATTGCTGTAAAAGCACTGACAAAAAAAATTTTAGTACAAATTACCAGGCCATAGGCCATATTTATGGAGTATACTTGTTTCGTTTCCTGGAAAGATTCTGCGATTTGGATAAAATTAATGATTGAGCGTATGTTTATCTGGCTGTAGGTACTCGGGGAGACCTAGGTTGACATTCCACTACCATATTGCTCATTGTCATCCGATAGTGGTGCCAAGTAATAAGGAACGGCTTAGGCTACTTTTATTTTAAAAATGTATAAAATAAAATAATGAAATAAAAACGAGGACGAAGTCGTGGACACGGCTAGTATTTAAATAAAAACGCGGACGGAGTCGCGAGCACAGCTAGTCTTATACTAAATGTGTTAGCTATGTCACTATAACAGGGTCTGCTTGTTTTAACCCTATGTAAACTTAAAAAAATAAATTAAGAATGAGTTGGCAATATTACTTACTAGCTGTCCGCCCGCGGCGTCGCCCGCGTGTATTATTTTAATAATACAGACAACTTTCAAAGGGCAGACATTTTTCCGACTTATAATACTAATCGCGTAAAAACCCTAAAAAGAGGGTTTTTACGCAATACAGTCGGTTAAAATGTGGCATATGTCCTTTCTTAAGGTCTACTCTATCTCTGTACAAAATGTCATCAAAATCGGTTCGTGGTTTAGGCGTGTAAACGTAACATACAGACAGACAGAGTTACTTTCTCATTTATAATATTAGTAAGGATTATATACATGTATAATCAACAGGGGGTTCAGCACACGCATTAAAATATTTTCAGCAGCGCTTTCTTTCCCAAATTACATCATAAATGTTGATTAATCTTTTTGAAAACTAATTGATTTTAAAACAAATATATAGTATAAAAATCTCGAATAATGTAGCTTTGTAATGGTTAAAGAATTTTTGATATCGGTTTGGTAACTTTGGCGATTACCCGCCTCAAAAATAAAAACTCACAAACGCTTACTTATTTATAATATTAGTATAGATTATTATTTATTTATATTTCTCGTCATTTGTTTTTAGTTTGTTGGTTATCAATAAATATGCGCGTGAAGCAGATGGAAACAGCTAGTATACAATAAATTAACACATGGCTGATTTCAAACTCAATATACATAATCAAGCTCATATCCACGAAGGGTTAGACAGAGATACATATAAGTATTACTTATGTACTCACGATTACCTGATATTAGATCCCAGCATGCATGATAGCTAATAAATATGTCGCCATTTTGGGCGCAGATCCAATTCTAGGTAACGTTATGTTTATCAGAGAAATTAAACAAACTCATAGAAGTTACTTTTCCCTAGGACCTCGTTTGCCAAAGTCACTAAGGCATAATTGACGTAAAAACTATTTTCACTAAAATAAGAATAGGTAATAAAAACTATAAAACTCTAATGTCTTAATTCAAAACGAGTCATTTAAGCCAATGAGGCGAGATTTCAGCTATCCCATGTTAAAGTACGGATAAATAAAGCAATCCAAGATTCCCTTGACAAATTAATGACCACATTCAGGCAAAATAATGACCACCAAACAGCCTTATGATGAACTGGGGTGCCCAATTTATTGGGGTCATATAATAAATAGGTGCATATTACGGACAAACTACTGCTGGTCTGGTCACGTAGCGGGAATAAACATCTTCAAATGGCTTTACGAGCAGTTTTAATGCCTTTAACCTCGTCTCAGCCACCAAGGGACAATCTACTGAGAAGTCATCTTGGACTTGGATAAGCAATTATCATTATACAGAGTGATTTGAATTTGCAGGGGTGATTGTAAATGTGAACGCAAATACGTGATAAAATAAAATAATTTGAATATGAATGCCCTTGCCTCGGAGATGTGCTACGTTACCATGCGGGAAAAGATGAATGTAAAATAAAACTAACTTAATTGCACCGCTATAAATATGTTGCTCTTGCTATTGGTGGGGATCTATTTTAACTTATTTACAAAATAAACATTTATTAAGTCAATTCATTTATAATAAAACACTTTTTTACATAAAAAAAACTTTGTAAATTAAAAGAAATTAAATGTAGTTTTTTCATATAAAACTATTGCTATTAACTTATATACAAAATAAGAATGTATATATTTCAAGAAGATATAAGAAGATTTCCTCACAGTGCCAATTTTGTATATTAGGAATATTTGTTCTTTTGTCAAAAGTCTCAACTTTTTAAATCAACTCAATAAATATTAAAGGCAGGTCCAGTAAACACACTGGGAAACCATGTAGGGCAACTTCTACTATGAGTTTTTTCAGTTTATCTAAAAAATATGATGCGAAATTGGAATTGTGTCCGGTATGGTGTCGGCTACTCATTTAAGTATCTACTACCCCTTTAGGTATGTTGGCGTGACGATATTTATGCAATAAGATACCTTACAAATAAGCCACCTTTATAAGTAGTCTTCAACTATCTATACAAGTAAATAAAGTTGGAGTGTCTGTACTATGGAATATAAAATAACACTTTTACAGGGTACACATACAAAATAGTATTTTTTTTTAATTTTTGTCTATATGTCTGAACCGATTTAGACGGGACTTTCACTGACAGATGTAATAAGGAACGGCTTAGGTTATTTTTATTTTAGAAAAGTGTAACATAAAATAGTGACATAAAAACGCGCACAAAGTCGTAGGCACTGCTAGTTTTTCCATAAAATAAGTACCACCAGTGATTCATTACAAACTTTTTGTTTCTCGCCTCGCGCTTGAATAATCTCCAAAGCATTATTCAAATAAAACCACTGTATACAAATTTCTTTGTGCATTATTATGAGTGAACCACTCTTGTAAACTGTTTATTGTGTTATTTCCTCCTTTCAAGTATTTAGTTCCGGTACGGTTGTTTTAAGCTTTTTTACGTTCATCAAAAGAATAAGGGCTCAAATAAAGTTGAATGTCGATTCTGTGAACGTTTTGTGAGTTATATTTGACAACTAAAAAATGGCGTCAATTCTGACGCATATTGACTAAACTTATTTATGTAGGTACATGCTATATTTTTTAATAAGTTAAAAAAGTTTAGTCGGGAAATAAAAACTTTTAAAGCTTGTAAGCTTCATATTCCTAATCTAAATTATATAAAAAGGTTATTTTAATGTTGCAGAACATATAGATGATAAAAATCCTTGGGATTGTTCTTCTTTTAATCTCTTTTGTTACAGTGGAATGTAAAATTTATATATTAAGAAAGTAAAAAAATCAGCGGCTTTGTTTCTTTTGCCGGATCTTCTCTGTGAGTGGCCACGTTCCGAACCGGTGGTAAATTTTAG
The DNA here is from genome assembly GCA_018236625.1 of Lasaia peninsularis. Taxonomy (NCBI): domain Eukaryota; kingdom Metazoa; phylum Arthropoda; class Insecta; order Lepidoptera; family Riodinidae; genus Lasaia; species Lasaia peninsularis. Next base: position 11,729 of record DVZL01002427.1, read on the forward strand.
AATTATATAGACGCGTCACAAGAACCGCTTGTAAAGTCTATTTGAATAAAATATTGTCTATTCTATTATATTTCGAAATATTGAATTCATCAGAAATTCAGCATAAAAGCCAAACAGTTTTATATTACGCAAGTGTTCTGAAAAATGTTTATAATATTTGATCAACAATAGTTAATTAAGTGACCGATAGTATTTTTCCAATTCCTAAACTATAGCTTATTCATTACTAGCGACCCAATCGGAGAAAATCGATCCGTTTCAAAGATTAGCGGGTACAAACAGACAGACTGACGAAAATTCTCGAAAATGCTGTTTCGGTATAAGTACATCGTAACTTTTAGATTTTCTGTTTATATTTAGGTTAGTTAGAAATGAGATTGATTGCTCTCTTTTGTTGAACAAGGTAGATTTTCGTGTTCCGAGGGGGCTTCCACGTAACACAATAACACCTTTTTGTCCACCACTCCGTAGAACTGTAGCAGGCGCTAATTCACCTTTAGCAAGATTCTGCAAAGTCGTTAACGAGTTTAGTGACCATTTTGATATTTTTTTTGACTCGTCTAGCAAGTTACGTAAAGTTGTTATACAAAGTGTGATTGATTAACGTTTAATTTTTTGTTTTAGTTATCATTTTCTTTGGTTTTTATATTGTATTCATGTTTTCTTTTTTTTTGATTTGTTTTGTAACGATTTAATAGGTTTAACTAAGTAAGTTACTTTATACTTTTAAACATGCGGTGTTTACCTGTAATTGCTTGATACAATTAGATCATTTGTGTAATTATGTACAAAATATTTTAAATACTTATTATTATTGTACTCAAGCGTTGGTAAGCCTTTTAAATAAATATATGTGCCCGTGATTTCACCTAAGTAAGTTTTTATTTCATTTTGTAAATTTCTAAAATAAAAGTAGCCCGAGCATTATTTATTACATCAGCTGTCTGCTGGTGAAAGTCCTGTCAAAATAGATCCAGCCATTTTAGAGATTGGAGGGTACAAAATTGGAGGGTATGTTTCGGCTAAACTCTGAAACGGCTAGACTGATTTTAACAGGACTTTCACTTGCAGCTAATTGATTTAATAAGGAGTAACTTAAACTACGTTTATTTAAAACATATATATAAAAAAATAATTTAAAAAAAACTAGGATGAAGTTGCGGACACAGCTAGTTATATATCCTTATAGATAAATAAATATCATTATCCCCGAAAGGATAGATGCACATACTTATGCACACATGATTAACCCAGGATCTGACAGGTGCCATGTATGTCGCAATATCGTCGCGAATGGACATCGAAATCTTAGTAGTAGTGTTCCATTTTTATATTTTAAGTACAGAACCCTGTAAACTTCAAAGTGCAAAGTTTAAAGTTTTTTTAATTCTATTAACCGTATTTTAGAACATACTGCTGTTGTAATGGATCGACCTTAGAAATGTAATACTTTCAAACGAGTAATTGTTGTTTATATAAGTATATATTATATTTATTCTAAGCGGCGATATCGGAAACTATTTGGCACCCAGGGGTTTTAAGGGTAAAAAATTGATCTTGATAGATCTAGGTTTTACAAAATGGCGAATCATGAGATCTATTCAACTCTGTCGGAAGTACTTGGTGTAAAACAGATTTGGCAGAAAAATAACTGCCAGATGAAGCTCGGTCGCCCAGATTGACATTAACGCGACATTTTTGATATTTTAACGACATTCAATCCGACGAGGACGGACGCACTGAAGCGTGTAATCGTTTTGATAGATGAGCTCTATCCGTCTTTCTCCGGGGGATAAAAATAACTTTGTATAGTGTATACTATCAGTAATATTTTCTTCAACAGTCTAATGACAGACTTCTCAGACTATTTCAGTAAAGATAAACCTTAATCCAGACAACAGTTTAAGTTTATATCTAAAAGCTTACCTAATATATTTCAAAATAGCTATATTCATGACATCGTCTGCGTTTGAATTTTATTAATGTCAGTGAAAATTCCTTCTAGTCCTAAACTAGTCCAGCTGTTCTAGTGATTAGCCAGATCAAACTGACAGACAAAAATTATAAATTAATTATTTTGCTAGGTCAGATAGAAGTCGCTTTGTCATAATACTAACGCCTCAAATCCCCTAGACAAATAAAACAAATTGTTTTATTTGTCAATAATATATTTATAAAACAAATTGTTTTATTTATCAATTATATATGTATAAAACAAATTGTTTTATTCGTCAATTATATATTTATAAAACAAATTGTTTTATTTGTTTACTCACTTAAACATTTTAAAATATATTTAGAAACTGACCGAGTGTAAGTCAGATAGCGGACTCGCGCACAATGGGTTCCGTACCGTATCTATAGCCAAAAATATGTTTTATTTTTAGTAATTAGATATTCTGATTGTAGGTAATTAGATATTCTAATAATATAATATCAAGCGATCACTCTTCGTCTTTACCACGATATAAATATGGATAGCGACATCTATTAACCAGGTCGGGTAGTTCGTTGTTTGGGAGCCCGCTTACATATATACTTTACTCTTTTTTTAGTATTTCTTTACATTTGTTACAGCGGCAACAAACGTACGAAATTTTTGAAATTGTAACTATTTAGATAAGTATTACGATTCCTGAGATACTGCTAGGTGACAGACGAAGAGACGGATAGTAGTTTAAGTAACAGAATAAAAATGTTACCCTACAAATGAGGAACGAGACAAGTCCGCTGAAAATTGAGCTCAGATAAAAAACAAGAGTGACATTTTTGTAGAATGTGATTTATTTAAAAATCCACGCACGTATGAACCTCCATTATTCCTGTACCTTGTTCAAATACACCCATTTGGATTCTTGTAATGGCCTAAACTTACCTTACATCACGTTTCATGTGATATTTTCAAGTGAAAGTATTTTGCTGCTACTTTTTCATGATAAAGCGTTAAAGCTTTAATTTTTTTTGTGGGAAAAGACAGCGAACAAGCACACGTAATGATGGTAAAAGACAATCTTGGCGTATAGACACTATGTAGATGTGTCGCTATCTCGTAGTCGGGCTGTTAGACCTGATGTGCAAGTCTACCGGCTACCCTACCCTCCAGAGCAGGACACGACAATATGACAATGGCGGTAGGGATAAATAAGGCGACGGATCTCTATTAACGGAGTTAACTTATGCTCGCCTCTTACAAGCTGCCTGGTTTTGAGGTAAAAGGTTTATTATACACAGAGGATCTGGACCAACACATATAATAATCTGTACATATTCTCTCAGCTGTTACTTAAACCTTCGCCCGAGAACTAAAATTTTTGTCCTTAGAAATTACTAACGACTATACTAATAAATGATTTTGTCTGACGCCGTGTTATTTTACCACAATCAATCAAAACGTGGAGAAGTAGATACATCATTTACAAATATGTATATATCTCTACAATAAATACGATCCTATCCAAATATTATAATAGATAGTAAATTAATTAGATAAATCCAATTATATTTAATTTTTATAACTAAGTCAAATAGAGTAGCTTAAAAGTTGAATATCACGACAATCTTTATGTTATACCTTTAATCGAGCAATTCTTGTATATAATATATATCAGCGATTTCGAAAACGGCTCCAACGATTTTCTTGAAATTTTGTATGTAGGGGGTTTCGGGGGCGATACATCGATCTAGCTAGGTTTTGTTTTCAGGTTTAATCGAACAATCGATTAACAATACAAAGCTAAATTTTGCGAAGTTTTGCTAAATTAGTATAGCTCAGTTGGG
>DVZL01002428.1:0-15503 GCA_018236625.1 Lasaia peninsularis
ACACCCAGACCCGGAAATACAAACATCTATGTTCATCACACAAACGCCTGTCCCCGCCGAGAATTGAACCCGAGCCTCGCAGTTAGTCGATGCGGTTAGGCGTGTACTAGCCATTCGGCCAACGAGGCCTTCAGAAATCAAATTGCATTTAAAAGAGATTTTTTTTAATTATTTTAGTTTTAAATTTAATTTTCATCCCTTAAGTGTGGGCAGTACGAAGTTCGCCGGGACAGCTAGTTCTAATAAAAATAAGTTACAATTGTTTAAAAACATATTTCAAAAGATCATCACCATCCTAGTCTATAATGTCGACGTGGTACAGATTAATGTCTAAATCGTCTAGTGTAAAAAATATAAACAAATGTCCGTTAAATTGCTGGAAACAAGCTTATTTGTTTTGTATGTTTCACCAGAATTTCACCGTCATTTACTCAACGAGTCCACCATCCAGTTAGAGCTTTACGACAAAGCTATTAAATAGTTTTATTATCTTCAAAAAATCAAACATTCTACTTTGAACCAAAATATGTATATTTACAAGGCACATAATACACCAAGTTCAAGTTTGAGTTCATTTATTTGCTTTTAGTAGAGTACACTTGTTCTTAGTTCTTATAGTCAATTTTACAGAAACAGCTGTATCTTTTAGAATTTTTGTCTGTCTGTCTATTTGTAGCCACTAATCTCTGAAACGGCTGAACCAATTTTGACGCGAATTTCACTGGCAGACAGCTAATTTAATAAGGAATGGCTTAGGCTACTTTCATTTTAGATTTCTATAAAATAATCTAATAAAAACGCGGACGAAGTCGCGGGCACATCTAGTCAAAAGCATAATAATTCATAGCAACGCTCAATCTGTAAAATCAGCTCAACAAGGGAAATATTTGGAGTTTATCCAAAAAATAGCCTCATAAATTGCTATTGGGTTCAAGAGAGGTCTGATTAAGTGGTCTCAATCATTGTTTTTTGATTTGTAATGGCTGCTCGCTATTGCTATACCAACTGTGAACTAACGGTCGTATTCTTTAAAAAAATCCTTATTCCGTATGTCCATATTCGTTTGTTTGTTTGTTTTTCCCCATTGGAATCAAAACGGCTGAATTTTAGTATTGAACTAGTTTAGACCTTGGAAAGACAAAAAATTATTTGTTTTCCAAATACGTGTGTTAAAAAGTTGTTACAAAAAAGTTTTTAATGATACCAACATATATCACAAAGTGGTGTGCAAATATTATTTAACACATAATTTATGGTTTGAGGTATATTGTAAAATTTCTTATGTTGTAATCTTTGTGGATAATAAAGAAATATAAGCGAAAGCAATCCTTTAAACGCGCGTCAAATTTTCACGAATAAGGCCGTAATACTTTATGTAAACATTTTATTTAATCAACAGAGGCCATATTTTTGTGAGTGCAAAAGCTTTGTGCTATAAAATTCAATATTTTTCATGCGTCCATCAACTTCACGTAAAATCTATTTTATGAATATGTATTGAAACCCCGTGGAAATCCATTCAAGCGAGCTTTAAAAGTTCGGATATTTTTTCATTGTTCGCGGATTAACTGGAGACTTTCGTCACTAAGTTTAAAGTTATGAACACACTGGCTCTCCGCCTGAATTACCAAAGCGCAGGTTTTTTCCGACTAATACCCATTGCGTAAAAACTTATCCTCTTTTTAATCTAGTCGGTTAAATAACATCCATACGTCAATTAATTATTACAAATTTTAACGTTTATAATATTAGTAGGATATGATTTTAGTGTTGTTTATCAAATTGTTGTTGTTTATTGACATTGATTTAACACATGTCTCGAAAATGGAGCAAGAATTATAATGATATTGTCGTGTTCCGGTCCATAGGGTAGGGTAGCCGGTAGACTTGTACACAAAGTCCAACCACAGTATGGTGAGTGGTGACGCACCTGCGTCATCTATAGTTTCTATAGGCCTAGGTTGTCTCTTGACGGTAACTTCAGGCGACCCGTGTGCTGGTTTGCTATCTTATTCTATAAAAAAATGTGGAGTTCCTGGGTACTTTTTCATGATATTTGAGATTAAGCAATTGAGTTAAAAAAAATAACATCTATCTCACTCTCACAAGGCGAGTCTGTTTGATTTTAAAAACTGGCAGAAAGAGCTAGCAATATTACTTATTCGGGACATGTCGTTAGGAGTGTAATCTCCAGGTAGTATCTGTAGCTTCACGGTTGTACATAATTTTCTTACGACTTAACAGTTTTGATGGATTGTTCATAATTAATCACGGATTAAAACAAATAAATATTAAAGAGATTAAAACAAAGAATCTTGTTGTCCTAGTAATACTAGCTTCGGACCTCCATTTCGGAGATCCAGGTACGAACCTAGCCATGTACCAATGAATACATTAAGTACATTTTTGAGTGTTTTTACGGCTAAGGAAAACATCGTGAGGAAACCTTGGGGAAAAGAATCTAATATCTTCGGCTAATCACGGGTGGATTTGTACCTCTATCTATCCTTTCTAGGATACAGGCGTGATAATATTTTTGTTTTAGTTAAAAATAAAATTTGTTTATGGAAGCTTCGTGGAAATTGGTACCAATTATTCTAAACCTGGAATGGAAAAATCCTACTAAAAACTATGCTCGTGACATGACATTTAATTGAAAAGCGGTGTTCTCCAATGGGAGTCACCTAAATCCAGGAATTTTAATATACGACTTCCATTGTTTTAAATGAATGATGAATGTCAGCTGTTCTGTTTATTGAGTGAATGACTTTTATGCGAATAATTGTTCGCGAACTACATTCATGATGGTGAGGTTAGAAAAGGAGGATTGAAAGAAAGTGAAAATGAAAATGGGCATGCTCTTATGGTTCGGTCATGTAGAAAGAATGAAAGATGGGAGTTTGACAAAACAGATATACAATTCGAAACTGGATGGAATTACCCCGGGTACTATAGACTCTCGAAGAGGTGAAGTACTCGGTTGACATTACCAAATAGCTCGCGTATTATCAAAAATATTGTAAAACCTTTTTAAGATAATTTAAAGGACAAAACCATAAATTCAATAGAGAGTAGACAATCGTTCTGTAATTTGAGGCAGCTGGAGCGACATTGTCGTTTGAAATTCCGGTAAGCGGGCTCGACGACGCGACGTGGTATCCCGTGGAATCCCGCTGAGTTCCATGATCCATGCTCACAGGGCTGCCAACCTATCATTCTTGGAATATTTGAATAGAGCTGGTCATATTGGAACAGAAAAAAAACTATTTTTCTAACTTCAAATATATATTTTATTAAGGCGTGTAATTTTACAGGAATATGTAGCAAATCATATCCATACTCCACTCATAAGAATAGGAAAAAAGGTGTATAAAATAAGTTACCTAACAAATTATTCCACTAGCAGGGTTGTCACATATATCAGAAACCGATTCACAATAAAGTTGATAACCCTATTAAGTTCCAAAGACCAGCTTAAACTGCCGGACAGAACTAATCTTGTAAATGCAGATCTATTGCACTCGAACAGATGGATCTGGGTCCTAGGATTAGGGTGGGGAAGATTTCCATTTTAAAACATTTAAATCAAGAATAAATGACGAGAGCTTTTGTTATTTTTTTATCTGAATCGTCATCAACTTTAGCTGTGTTAGTATCCAGCCAGTTTTGTGTCGCAGATATATATATATCAGTAGGCTTAGCAACGTTTAGGGCCTTTTTATGAAAAATAATTAATGTATTATATGAAACTATTATGTAACATAAATAAATATATAATTATGATTGGTACACTTAAATTAAAATATAAGATGAAATTAAAATAGTTTTTAAAATTCGAAAGTGATTTAATTTTTATAATAAAACAAAGTTCAAAAATACTTTTTGCTTAGATTTAATTTTCTTAAATTGCGGGCAATAAACGGAGTTCGTGAATATTTCAACTGTCTAGTTATCGTGGTTCATGTGATACAGCCTGGTGACAGACAGGCAGACAGAGGACAGAGGAGTCTTATTAACAGAAAGGTAAAAAACGGTTTTCTTTATCGAACACAACTTGATTTACATCAACTGTGAAAATTTCAACTTCATTCGGGTTCGATTGTTGACTTTCTATCAGGGTTTATGTGATACAGCCTGGTGACAGCCAAACAGACAGACAGTAATAGGGTTCCACTTTTACGCTTTGTGTAAAGAACCCTAAAAATCAGCTATGATAGTCTCGTGGAACTTGGATATCATCACTTTTGTTTCTGTTTCGATAAATCTATTTTATTCTGACGGCGGGGAGGTTTAATTTTAAAATTCAAGACGTATCTAGCTGTTCTCATGAGGTGATAAATGGGTTGAGGAAATATTGGACATTGTTATATGCTGCAGGGATATCCAGCCGAGTATCTGTCGGGTAATTGTCTGCTTGAGGATATGGATTTATGGCTACGATTTCCCAAGCTAGTAAGTGGTTCGCAACTTTAGGCCCGCAAGGATTTATAGGAAGTATTTTTTATTGAGAGCCTGTGTGGCCTAGTGGTAGTGGTAGTCCAAGTTCGAACCCCGCTATATATCCATGAGTTTTTCTAACTTAAGTAGATACATTTGTGAGGTGTTCTTACGGTAAAGGAAAACATCGTGAGGAAACCCGGATTCTTTGAATTCGATTTAATCTAAGTTTGGCCCTAGTTACCCTCCTGGGTTGCAGAGGTCAGATGGCAGTCGCTTTGCGTAAAAACTAATGTCCTAGTCAAATCTACATGGTGATGGTGAAGAAAAGGTTTAAAAGAAAGAAAGAAAGATTTTTTTATAACTCTTACTTCTACTATATATAACAGATTTCAACCTTATATTCGCTGCTCAGTTCCACAATTAATTAATATGACTGCACAAATTACATAAATTGATCTAAGCCCAAAGTAAGAAAATTAAACGCTTGTGTGATGAGTGTTAGACAACGATACTAATACATAGAAATACTTAAATATATACAAGAATAAATTTAATAAACACCCAGATCCGGTAATACAAACATCTATGTTCATCGCACAAATGTTTGTCCCGTCGGGAATCGAACCCGAGTCTTGAGGTTAGTTGATGTGGTTAGGTGTGTACGCTAGCCACACGGCCATCGAGTTGGTCTAAGATATAATAGGGTTGGATAAGTGGTAAATCTACTCATCTAAAAGGTATTACATTCAAGTTATGATGTATATTGTGATGTATATTATCTCTCAATATGAAATTACATTTCTTTGTTTTTCTTTCAAATTTAATAAAAATCGGATAACGTATTCTCATATTAACTTAAATAATGCTGTAGGTATATGTTATTTATATGTAGATTGATTTAAGTTTTCATGTTATTACTATTACTAAACTCCGCTGTTCCTCCGTCTGTCTGTTTCCACATTTCTCATAAACCGTCATAGCTAGAAAGTTGTAATTTTCTCTGGTGAATTATTTATGTTGTCGCTATAACAACAAATACAGAATAAAATAAATACATAAAGGGCTCCCGTACAATAAACGTGATTTTATAGCTTTTTCTTACAGTTAATGGTACGGAATATTTAATTTTTGCATAAAAAAACAATATATTTTTTTAAAAAGTTTATTAACCTACTTGCCGTTGAAAGATTTTTCATCTTTTCCTACCCTAAAAGTCGTGTGCTTGTTTTCTGTCCTATTCCGATGACAATATGCTTAAATTGATTTACTTTAATAGTCCAAAAGATTGATTTTGTGACCCCCTACAGTAAGGTTATTTGAAAATGCTAAATCCAGTAAAATAAATAATAATGTATTAAAAACTTTCGAACTGGTTTAGAACACCTGATTTATAAGAAACATGAAATAAGAAAAGACAAGCTCAATGAATTTCTCCGCTTTCTGTTCCCATCTGACATTATATAAATTATAGGCAGAATGAAATCAATTCTGTGGTCCTAAATATTTTTAGGTCAGTTTTTTTTATACGTAACGAAAAGTAAGTAAGTAATGAAAAAATACGAAGTATGCCGGGTCAGTTAGTCGAAAATAAAGGTATTGCTTTTGGATCTACATACAAAATCTGGACGAGGAAACTCGATGTTTTACTGCAAAAGTCTTTGGTTCCCGTCACAAAGGGTTGTTGAGCTTCAAAATCACGTGTGACGTCACTTCCTTTTACAGTCACCTCCAATTTTAGTGCAGTCTATGACCAGACCGGATGCAGTCTAATTAAATTTCCTTTGCACCTATCAAACGACAAAATGGCTCCTAAAGACAGGTTGTCAATGTAATATGTTTAGTCCTTTGTTCTCTTTAATATTTAAAATTCAAAGAATGTCTTGCTAATTATCTTTCAAACATCGGTTCCATGAAAAACTAGACTGAAAATAATTTTTGTTTTATTATTAGAAGTGTTAGAAAACATTCAAATATACAAACAAAAAACTCGGTTTTATTATATTGTTTAATTGGTTTTAAGAATCTTTTTCGTGTTAATTCTGCTGCACGCTAACTAAACTAATTTAAGTATCAATAAATAAATATTGTTACGCCGAAATCCCCGAAAAATAGGCAGAATTACATATGCAACCACTTCTTTACACTTGTTTAATTAACAGTTAAAGTACGTAATGGAAAGCGTTAACTGTGTAAGATTATATTAATAAAATGTTATTAAGGAGGTTGGTCGTTTACCCCGCGCCTCAAATTCCCCGCAGCTAGCATAGCAAACGTGAAATTCGTGCGCTCATTACTCAATATCGTGGCATCAGGCAGGCTTACTGCTCCATCTATCATGATTATGAGAGTCCGGGTAAAGTACACCTGCTTACGATGCCATTTGTGGGTATTTCGGGAGATATTGTCTAAAATATTGGCTAGAATACCATTTTAATTGTTACCATTAACGATTTACCAAGGGCTATTATGAAAGTTAACGCCCGGGCTTTCTAGAAATTAAGTTTAGATAAATTTTGTTAAGTGGTCTAATATTAGCGCCTTGTATTTCCAGCACTATATGGAAATAATACATCGGTTCATTTTTTCGGTGTGGGGTTGAGACTATCCCATTGTCCGCTAGTGGTAGTCTACTAACTACTAAACCCTCACTCATTTAACTACAGGACAGACACGGGTCTTCTGAAGGTAAGCCACAACTGTGATCTATAGACACCATAGATGTTGAAGGTACGTCACTGTCTGTGGTTGGGCTTTTAGACCGTATGTGGAAGACTACTGGCCACTCTACCCTCCGGACCGGAACATGACAATCATTTTGGCAGCAGGAATAGCTAGGGCGGTGGATCCCTAACCGGCCGAGTTGCTGCAAAACCCTCATGTTGGAAGTGATCCAGTTAACCCATGTACGAGCTGTCTGGTAGATGGTCTATTCTACAAAGGGGCCCGGACTAACACAGAGAAAACGTATTTAGGAATAAAAGAGGACATTTTGAGTATTCAATTTTGTGCATTTAAATATCATTTGAAGCACTACTTAGTTAGGAGTTTATTTGGACTTCAAATGTATTTTCCACAAACTTTAAGCAGTAACGCCTTGAAGTTAAATAATTTATGCGGCAGTTCGTCAGAGCGGCATTATTCAAGTCACCTTATGATGAATAAAATAAAAACTTCATCTAGACCTTATGAATTCATAAAACGTTTCTCGCGACGCAGTTTCATTTGCCTGGAGCTTATTTTATGCAAGAGTAGATACGGGCGTATGTTTGATGCGGTCACGTCTTTCAAACGTCGCCTTTCATCGTACACTTGGTATATAAATTTGGCTTAATAAATAATAAATATTGGGCAAAAACTTATTATAGCGTTGAAACGTAGTAGTGAGATATTCAAACTTTGAAAAACTTACGCGGGCTTACGTATATAATATTATTTTCAAGCCAAATGAAATGAAATGGAAATTATTTACTTGCCGAAAATGTTTGTTTAAAAGTTGTTACAAAAACTAGAGTTTATATATCAAGATACTCTGCCATAATGGAATAAGGTTGTGAACAAGCACACAGCTCTCCTGATGGTAAGAGACAACCGTGGCTTATTATAGACACCATAGTTGTTGTAGGTACGTTGCTGTCCTGTGGCCGGGGTGTTAGGCCGGGTGTGCAAATTTACCGGCTACCTTACCCTCCGGACCGGAACATGACGTTGTCATTATGGCGGCAGGAATAAGTAAGGCGGTGGTGGATCCCTATCCGAACGAGTGGCTGTACATCCGAACAAGTAGATGTTTCGATAGTGTGGAAGGAACGAAATTTTCTATACCACTCATGAATCTATCCTTAAAATTGGACAGTATCTAAATAAATAATAAATGTCCCTGGACAAATTACCAAAATTGATTTAGCCCCGAAGTAAACAAATTATAAGCTTGTGTTATGGGTGTTAGATAACGATACTAATACATAGAAATACTTAAATAAATATCAGAATAAATTTAATAAACATTCAAACCAGGAAATACAGACATCTATGTTCATCGCATAAATGCCTGCTGTCGGAAATCAAACCAAAACCTCGTTGTTGTCGATGGAGTTAGGCGTGTACGCTAACCGTTCGACCAATGAGGCGGAATATAAAGCTTTCAACATTTTTTTATAATTTTAGTCATCATGTATGCATAGTTGTGAGCACAAACAATCTCAATCATTAAACTGATAATTCATTTTATTTTCAATGCAGTCTAGATGAAATTAATTTGTATTATAATTTAGCACCTGGGCGACCGAACTTTATTCAGTTTATTTTTTTGCCAAAATTGCCATCTTACGATAAATTTACGAAATTTATTTTACACCATGTACAGAGTTGTATAGATGTCGTGATTCGCAATCTCATAAGACCTATCTAAATCATTTTTTTAACTATAGTTTTATTAGATATAAGACATATCTTGATAAATTTTTTACCCCCTAAAACTCCAGGTACCAAATTTCTACGAAATCGTTCGATTCCGAAATAGCTGATATAAATAAATATATAAACAAGGATTGCTCGTTTAATAGTATTAGGCAATTTTGCAATACGTGTGTTTTCCACGTAGTTCATATTGCGTGGCGGAATACTTAACATCTGTCAATCTTGAAATGTATTTACGATCTTAACTGAGCCAGGTGCTGATAAATGCCACGGTAAATGTTCTTATTGTTTTTTGAGTAACTTTTAAGACTAAGTATTTTTACAGCATCCGAAATTCCAATTCAGAATTTCTTGCTACACAGAAAAGGTTCCAGATTATATTAAGTTCTATTTCTAACTTTTACTTTTTTTATAAAAAATAAAGTGACCTTGCTCTTAAAAAACGCGGTGTAGTGTATATTCTTGCAGTATTCAAAATTCTATTTCAAAGTGATTTATAGAATATAACTGCTTTTAGCTTTACTTTTAATGTTGCTTAATTTGAAAAGGTGGCGCATAAATCAATTAAATCTAAGTTAATTCTAAATTTATTAAATATGCGGTTTTGCTTCGTTGTAAAAGTAATTCTACAATAATAAACTACTGGACTCGTTTTGATAAAAGATACCTCGATAGAAGTTGAATTTGAAATACATGTAATAAATTAGAAGCAGAAGATTCTCTCAGCACAAAACATTATGTGTTTTGAACTCGCAGTTGATTAATTTATTTTTTATTACGCCCATGTCCCCGAAAAGGTAGGCAGAGACTGAAAGGGTAGACGATATAAGGTCCCACGAGAAGACAAGTCCGTCGTGATATCGGGCACCAATCCGGAGTTTCCTCACGATGTTTCCCTTCACCGTGTGAGCACCCAGAAAACGTACTTATGTTAGAAAAATCCATCTCAATCTACATTGATGACAATGTCATATAAAATTCATACATATCTTAGTATCTCGGCAATAGTTAATCGGTTGACAAATTTAATTACTATTTCCAGTAAAATTTCGAGGCCTAGTACCTGTCCACCTTCACGCTATAGTGAATATTGATACGAACTAATAAATTGATTTAGGGTGGTTGAAGATTTTTTGATATAAATTCTTTTTCGTAGCTACGGATATATTGCTTCATTACTTTTTAGCTTCAATAATTATTATGACTCCTACAATCCATTATGACGCGTTCACACAACAGAAGCATCAGAGGTGATAAGTACCGTTTGTATAGTCAATGTTGTTTCGAAGAATTATGATTTATCATATTAGGATATTTAGGATATTATTAACGAAACAAAAATAAAAACGGATGTGCTTCAAATTGTTTACTTTTTGATCAGTCGTCGGTGTTAAGAAATATTTGTACAGAATTATTCTAGTAATAAACACTATTTATTAAAATTTCAGTACAAAGATTCAGTCTTCAAGTTATTTACGCAGCTGCAGGGGTGGGTAGCACGGGTGTGCCTACTTGCACTGGCGTGGCTTCAGCAACAATCACTGGTTCTGGTACAATAACTTGTTCAGGGATAGTATTCTCACCTTCAATGACAATTACTGGCTCTGGTACTACTGGAGTTTCAGCAACATCTTGGCTTTCTTTGTTGACGTTAAGAATAACTTGAATGAGATAAATATTTGAGCCTTCTGAAGCGACAATGGATGGATTAGGGGATGCATCATCAGCAACGATAACGGGGCTGACTACAATTGGCTCGTATTGATCTACTACTGCAGGTCCAACAGAAATGGGTTCATAAGAATCTACAATAGCTGGTCCTACGGAGATGGGTTGATAGTTGTCTACTACAACTACTGGAGCAACTGCAATACCTTCAGGCTGGACAATAGCTGGTCCAACTGAGATTGGTTCGTATGAGTCTACAATAGCGGGGCCAACAGATATGCCTTCAGGCTGAACAATAGCTGGTCCAACGGAGATGGGGTGATAGTTGTCAACTACCACTACAGGGCCGACAGCGATACCCTCAGGCTGAACAATAGCGGGCCCAACAGAGATTGGTTCGTAAGAATCAACAATAGCAGGGCCAACAGAGATAGGTTCGTAAGAGTCTACAATAGCAGGGCCAACAGAGATTGGTTCATAGTTGTCTACTACAACTACTGGAGCAACTGCAATACCTTCAGGCTGAACAATAGCTGGTCCAACTGAGATTGGTTCGTAAGAGTCTACAATAGCGGGGCCAACAGATATACCTTCAGGCTGGACAATAGCAGGGCCAACAGAGATTGGTTCATAGTTATCTACTACAACTACGGGACCAACAGCAATACCCTCAGGCTGAATAATAGCGGGTCCGACAGAGATTGGTTCATATGAGTCAACGATGGCAGGGCCAACAGAGATTGGTTCGTAAGAGTCAATGATAGCAGGGCCAACAGAAATTGGTTCGTAGGAGTCCACAATAGCTGGACCAACAGAAATTGGTTCGTAGGAGTCTACGATTGCTGGACCAACAGAGATACCTTCAGGATGAACAATAGCGGGTCCAACAGAAATGGGTTCGTAAGAGTCCACAATAGCAGGCCCCACAGCAATATCTTCAGGCTTGACGATGGCTGGTCCGACTGAAATAGGCTCGTAGCTGTCGACTATAGCTGGTCCAACCGAGATTTGTTCATATTCCGGGTTAACGATGGCAGGTCCAATAGAAATTGATTCACTGTGGCGACGCGTAGGGCCAGCAAGGGCTACTGCGGCTATAGCCGCTATAAGAAGCAAAGATTTCATAGTGATCTAAAAGAGAAAAAATAAAATTGTGATTTAGTTTGTTGCTGGCTATTTTACATTTTCACCGTACTTTTAACTGATTTAGTATACATTAACATTACAGAAAAGTGAAAGTAACTCTGTCAGTATGTCTGTTACGCTTTCGCGCCTAAACTACTGAACTGATTTTGATGAAATTTGGTACAGAGATTGAGTTGACCCCAAGGAAGAAGATAGGTTTTTTAAAAAGAGGTATGTTTTTACGCAATAAGTATTACAAGTCGTAAAAATGGTTTTAGTTATCTTTATTATTAAAATAATTCATGCAGGCAAAGCTGCGGGCGGAAAGCTAGTATTTAACATAAAGGTGTCTTTCATTTGTGTTTTGAATATGAAACTAAAACCACTTAGCCGACTCTGTTAGACCGACAGTGCTTATCAATTTATTTTCCTATGACTAGATGAGACAGTTTTTTTACTTTTCTTAAATTACAATTAAATTATTTTTTTCAGTGAATCTTATAAAATACCTACCAGTTATTTATTATTTACTTGTTGATTTGTTTTATTTACGTATTATATAATAATATTTATTTACATTAAATATATTTTTGTTTCCTTCGGGCTTACTTGCTCTTAAAATCAAGAAAAATTTACTTAAGTCAAACTCGTCAATGAACAAATTTAATAATATATAATTATTAATAGGCCTAAATTTATCTAAATATTTGTTTATTACTCACAAAAATAACTCCTGAAAACATGTTGTATATCTATAAAATTATCAAGAATCACACATTTCATCTATATTAGAATAAACAAAGAAAAAAAGCAGCCCATGATTTGTGTTGAGGCGTCTTCAATATTTTGATACACGTTTGTAAGACTTAAGTAAATAGGTACAGCTTAAATCCTTAGATTATTATTATACTTATCTCTGTATGGCGGGAGTTCTATGTACATTAAATTGACAATGTGTAATAATGTGTTATAGAAGCGAAATTTGGAAGGCTGGTGCTGGATGTAAGCTCTTCTGATAATAATACCTCCACAGCGTGAATTAATCAACTTTTATTATTATTGGATTAGTTTTACTCATAGATAGTCGCGTAGGATCCCGGGTTCTATACTCAGGTCGGGAAATTTTTCTTAAATATTTTTCAGATTATTTGGAGTAAGCATTACATTGCCCGGGATTGGAATGTTCTAGTATAATTACTGGATTTAAGAGTCGTGGATATATTAGCACACCTCTGTCCATCTCTTCGGGGATAATAGGCGTGAAGGTACATGTTTTATTATTACTTATTTTTTTTAACTAATTACATTTTTTAATAATCCTAAGGTTTTAAAATTCTAAGCTATTTTATATTTATGTTTTAAAAATATATCTTTAAGGTTAAAAACACAAATGATTGACCCTATTCCTATTGTAAAAAATTTGAGTTATTTTATTTATTAATTATTCACTTGGAAAATTCCATTAATGTTGCCTACTACAATTTTTAATATATTGAAATTATTTCAGTGAATTTTTTTCATTAACATTTACACTTTTTATAGTAAGAAAAAGAAGTAGATCAAAATTTGTTCACGTACCTTTGGTTAGTATGTCCTAATTAGAAACAACTAACTATGCTTCCTACATAATACGCACACTTTTTATATGTATTATTATCTGTAGTCAGGAAGATTTAATATTCAGAGATATGTAATATTTATTGCAGTTTATCTCTTACTTTATAATATTTATGATTTTATTGTCGTAACCGATAAAACAATTAAGCAGTGAAAAAATTAAACGATAACTTACTACATCACGGCCATATTTCTGAAATGGTAGGCGGAGGTATGTACCTTGGCTAACCGTGGGTGCATATAGTGCGTGGGTACATAAATATGTACCCATGGTTAGCTGACAGTAGTAGGTCCCACAAAATGACAGCTGGCAAGTCCGTCGCCATGTCGGACACAAATCCCGGGTTTTCTCACGATGATTTCCTTCACCGTAATAGAAATCAAAAAATGTACGTAAGTTAGAAAAACTCATTGGTACATGGCGGGACTCAAACCTTGACTACCGAAACGGTATTCCGAAGCGTATATGTGCGCTACAAACAAGGGGTATGAAAGTTAAGTTAAACTTTCATTCCGGTCATCGAGGTTCGATCCCCGTCATGTTTCAATGAGATTTTTTAACGTATATGTATTTTATTTCAGTGCTCTACAATGAAGAAAAACGTCGTGAGGAAACCCGGAATCATATATTTGCTACATGTAAAAACTGGTGCCCTTGTTAAATCCCTTAAATTAGGTAACCGACCTAAATATCATCTGATATAGAAACGGGAGTAGGCTATGACAAAGAATACTAATAGAGGTCGTTGTTCCCAAATATATTATGATGTATGTAAAATAAAACCTTATTCCAAATACATCGTTTATTCCTGGGACGATGAGCAATTAATTCCCAGCACTTTGTCAGTTACATAATTACCAATCTTTTAATAACCTTTTTGGGTACAATTTAAATTTGATACATTTATTGAATTGAGGTATTGGTAGATCTTTATATATCTTAACATTCTACAATAAATATATGCGGTGTGTATTTTTTGTTGCAGGAAACCTTTCAATAATGTAAACGAAAGCGAACAAAAAGGCTTTTCAATTGTTTAATAGTTATACTAACACCACAGACCACATACACAACTGTGACAGATACGTAGCTAATCTGCTCAGAAAAAAAATGTAGAATTGAAATTAATTTAATTGATTTGATTCACTTAATATTTAAATTGATTTGATTAATTTTAAATTTGAATTATTAAATAGTTAAATAGATAAATTTCTGAAACTTTTAAAATGTCTGTGTCTAATAATAAATTAATTAATGACAAGTTACATATTAAATTTTATTTCGAGTCAAAAATAAGGCTTCGCAATCGAAATAGAATACAAATAAAAAAATATATATTTAATAATATTTATTCGATAAAATAATATAAATACATATTTGGTATTTTGATAAAAATATATTTACATAGGTATTTTGTAAAATGAGTGACATTCATTAAAAGTTTCATGTTGATATACCTGTATATTTCCAAGATGAAAGAGTATATTCAAATATAATAATGTTTAGTCAACTGATAAAATATTATTTGTTATATTTAAAAAGGGATCAAACGTCCCTTTATACTTTATATATACTGACTTGACAATATGGCTACCTTTGTGTATCATCAAGTCTGTGGGTAATTTTTAAGTTATTTATTTTATTTATTTAATACGTTATTGTACACAAACTTATAACAGAAAATAAATAGATAATTTTATTTATTTATAAACAAAAACAGATTAACGG
Organism: Lasaia peninsularis; assembly: GCA_018236625.1. NCBI lineage: Eukaryota > Metazoa > Arthropoda > Insecta > Lepidoptera > Riodinidae > Lasaia > Lasaia peninsularis. Next base: position 14,996 of record DVZL01002428.1, read on the forward strand.
TTATGCTGTTCGTAAATAGCAGCAATAGTGTGAATCTGTGTAGCTACTATTTACGCCCACCTTGGAGTATATTACATTAAACTTAATAAACTGACGTTAATGGTTTGTTACATTATATTACGTGTCGTGTTAATAGTACATTAAACGTATCCTATATGTTTTAGTTTGTTTGTGTGTGGATGTGTGTACGCATGTGTGTATATGTAAGTGTGTGTCTTTTTATAAATATAAATAAACTAGCTGACCCGGTGAATTTCGTAGGGCCCGCACTTGAAAAATAGATGTTGGCCGATTCTGAGACCTACTGAATGTGCTCACAAAATTTCATTAGAATCGGTCGAGCCGTTTCGGAGGAGTTCAATTACGCAACCTGTGACACAATAATTTTATATATTGGATATTTTTTACTGGACAAAGTACACAAATCGATCTAACCCTAAAGTAAGCAAATTATATACTTATGTTATGGGTGTTAGACAACGATACTTATACATAGAAATACTTAAAT
>DVZL01002429.1:0-15500 GCA_018236625.1 Lasaia peninsularis
ATTGGCAAAAATATTTATGTGGGTATATTTCTTTAACAATAAAGATTACACATTATTTTTTTGGGCCATATCTAAATGACATGCATATTCCCAGTTGCCTTGCTATATTTTCTATCTACCTCTTGGAGGAACAATAATTTGATATGTTTAATGGTATCAAAGGCTTTTTTATAATCTGTGAAAGCAATGTAATAGGGTTCTTTATATATTATATATTAAATGTAAAATAAAACATTTATCTGATTGATAGTTAAATAGTAATTGCAGTTTGTTTTGTTTGGGGGATGCCTTCCTTACTAGAACAAAATTCAACAAACACAAACATATATTTTTATATATCAGTAAAAATTAATGACTCATTCAATAACAAAATATTTCAGAAAAGATTTGAAGGAACAAGAGTCACAGTGGAATCATTTTTGGCTTGGAGAAAGCAGTTTGAAATAGATATGGGTATTCCTGCTAAAAGGGAGAGAGAAGCAAAAGATAAAAATAAATTAACAGGCAAAGAATTATTCTTAAGAGACACAACACTAAATGAATCTGATTTGAAATTCCTGGATGACGGTAAGTCCTGTAATGTTTTGGTTTCGGTTGTGCTCCAACAAGCATGTAACACCATTGAAAATTTCTATTTCAATCAAATCCAATACTCATTGTCGGCTGAAATTTCAGTTTCAGTTGGTTTGTTGTAGTTTTTCTGTGGGTAAAAAGAATGCAAAAATAATATTCCTCATTCAATTTACAACCTAAAATAGCTATGGCTAGGTTTAATTTATATAAATATAAGACTGCAGGCCTTTCAGAATTGGTTTAATCCTGGCACATATTTTCTATTTAAAACTAACATAACTCACTGTTTATCGATTTTAACTTAGTCTTGTACTTTCATGATGACGATAACATTGTTATCTATCTTAACTTGTCTTAGTAGGTAGGATATACCTTTATTAATTAATCTCCTGCAATTTCTTTGACCACTGTTTTGCTAGATGCAGGTAATATTGTTTTTTAATACATTATTTACCTCTAGCATAAAGCTTTCATAGTTGGCCCTCTAAAAACCAAACATAGGAAATTTTAAATTAACACCTAATAATAGTTGTTAAAACGACTTTGGCAATTTTCACACTCTTGTTTCAAATAGAAACAAAGAATATATCCTTACATAGTTTGATGAATACCAATATCTAATACATATTTGATACGTTTTGACTCATCGAAGTGTGAAAACTTTGTGCTGAGGCTAGTACATTTCCTTTGACCCTAAGTGTACTTGATGCTATTTTCATAATTTATTATTTCAGGTGATGCTGTTAAAGTTGATGAGTCCTTATTCCAAGATCTTGATGATCTAGAACTTTCCGATGATGAGGATGATGAAGACTATGTGCCTGGTCGGAGTGGTAGTGAGAGTGACTAGCATAAGGCCCTTGTTTAGTTGCTAGTGATATTTTGTATATTTTTAAAAGGACCACAAACTGAACACGGTACTGAGTGGGGCAGATATTTAACTGAAATTCTATGTATTCAAATGATACAGTGTACATTAAATGTGATGAGATTTCTATGTACAGTTTGTTCATGTGCAGTAAAGATCTACTGATACAGCAGTACATATTGATACCTAATACTTAGGTACTTGTAACTGTCATGTCCCATTTGGGTAGGATATCAAGTATATTTGCACATTTTAATACTGCAAACACATAAAAAATCGGAAAAAAGCTAGTCGGACTAGCACACGAAGGGTTCCATTATTTATTAAAACGACAAATATTTATTTTATTCTGTTTTTAGTATTTTTTGTTATAATGGCCACAGAAATGCATTTTTGAAAAATTCTATTTTCTAGCAATCCGGACAGACAGCGGAGTCTTAGTTATAGCGTTCCGTTTTATTTGTGTAGGGAACCCGGGAAAAGATGCTCGTATCAACCAGAAAGAACAGGTCCCTATAGGATGAATCCCAAATAGGCCTTAGTTTTTATGCTCCATTTAGTAAACATGGATATGCTAAACTAATAATTATTTTTCCTATTACTACGTCATCCAGATATGATTAAGGGAATAAACTGACGCAGTGGCAATTTTAAAACCCAAATATGCAAGGTCCATTTTAGGCATGTTATTACTTTATTTTTTAAACTGGTAAAGGGAATTTTTTTTATCAAATTTTTCCCTAAGTAATACAAGGGAAAAATCCAAAAAGTAGTTTTTTTAGTGAGTGATGTTTAAAGATTCATGTTTCCTATTACGCATTTTTTTAATAACATGCTTCAGTTATGATTGTGAACCTCCAGAGATTTCTATTTACATCAGCGCTAATCGATAGAAAATATAGTTTTTTGTCTTCAGTATTTGAAATCACAATATACAAAAAATTTGACTTGATCCTTTATATTACTGAGGGTGCGATATGCAACATCAACTGCGATATCACCACATACGATTATATCATGATGTAATTCCCAATGCTAATATAGGATTACAATGTTTATAATTGGATTTAGTTATGCAAACTAGAACTAACCCACTAATAGTAATTTTTGGATAATAATTGAATTTTAGTTTTAAAATGTTAAATATAAAACTATAATTCTTTTTCATTTATCATGTTAAATGTTAACATAATTAAGTTGTTTTTTTTATTAAAACGGGTTACCAATTATTATAATTAATTTTTAAATAATCTAGAAGGTTACTTTATATGAGTTGGTTATAGTTTGCAAAATATGGCCGAATTATGTCGATATGTCTACCAAAACTCAATTTGAATGATCTATCATTATTTTCTTCGTTCGTTCGTTTTATGTTTGTTTCGTTCGCGCCATCTTCGGAATACGTTCGGAATCGTTCATCGTTATTCGTCTAGTTATTACGTCGCCACCTGTTAAGCAAGATACCCTAAATTTATGTTTGTTTTATATTATTTTTTTGATGTGAAATAATATAGTCTGTATCTAAATAGAGTGATCATATTAGATTTGCCGACCGCATTAGAGGAAATGCGATAGTGAATATAGCCGAAATCAATATTTATTTATTTATTTATATTATGATATTTTGTATTTTTCAGTCATGCCTATATTTTTTTTATTACAGTCAATAGATTTTTCTTGGACTGAATAAATCATATTTTGCAAATTCCCACCAAAAACAGTAACATAGTGCAACTCACCTCATAGCCAGCTCTACAGTCATGGAATGCACTATGTAGTCTAGTCCTTCGGTTGCAAAGGTAAGCGTACGTTTAGAGTGAATGGTGTGTCTTGCTTTATCGAGTGACACTATACTAAATTTTTGGCGAGAGTTTGCAAAATAATAATTTTATTTTTAAATTTCCGGAAAGTAACGCCTCATTATATCAATCATAATTGATTATCTCGTTAATTCTTAGAAAATTATACAATAACTTCTAGCAATACAATCGTGACAATTACATCTCATTTCACACAATTGTTATTACTAAAATCGTAAATATATAGACGGACTAAAATTCAAAATAATATCGAAGTGACTGAAACTGTTTTATAGATTTTTAGGGTTTATTTATTACAAACTAGCTGTGCGACTTTGTCCGCGTTTTTATTTAATTATTTTACACATTTCTAAAATAAAATTAGCCTTAGCTGTTTCTTATTATATCAGCTGTTTCAGAGGTTTGCGGGTACAAACAGACAGACCAACAAAAATTGTAAAAAATATTATTTTGGGACCTATGTACTTTGTAAACATATATATCCATTTAGTAAGAAGCGGTTATTTAATATTAATGTTAGTCCGGGATCCATTGTAGAATAGGCCAACTGCCTTCCACCCAGGCAGCTCGTAAGAGGCAAGCACAGGGTCTATTGTCACCAACACCGTGACATTATCTAGGTGGTAGAGTGCTGTGCAGCAACTCGCCCGGGTAGGGATCCACCGCCTTACCTATTCCTGCCGCCATATGACATTGTCGTGTTCCGGTCCGGAGAGTAAGGTAGCCGGTAGACTTGCACATATAGTCTAACAGCCCGACCACAGGGCAGCGGCGCACCTACATTTATGGTGTCTATAGGCCACTGTTGTCTCTTACCATCAGGAGACCTGTGTGCCTGTTCGCTGTCTTATACTATAAAAAATACTATAAAAAAAAACAAGCACTCGTTGTTCTGATGGTAAGAGACAACCTATACATATATAGACAACATAGATGTTGTAGATGCGTCACTGTCTGTGATTGGACTGTCAGACCGCGTGTGCAAGTCTACCGGTTACCGGAATAGGTAAGGCGATGGAACCCTACCCGGGCGAGTTTCTGGCACACTACTCCATCAACAGTGGACATGTTAGAAGTGACCGAGTTAACCTTTACCCGCCTGTTACAAGTTGCTTGGAAGGGAGGCAGATGGTCTATTCTACATAGGTGACCTGGACCAACACAGAGGAAAATGGTTGCCAAACTGAAGCTGGGATATTTCAGCTTGTGTGACCGGTTTGACGATAACGAAACCGAAACAGGGTGGCGGGCACTGAAGTTTTGGCAAGAGGAATAATTAAGTAAGAAACTGAGAGTTCTCACTTTTATTACATTATAGCGACTCACCTTGGCTTGCACGGGTATATGATGCATTTTATATGTACGTATAAACCTTACTCTTGAATCACTCTAGCTATTTAAAAAAATCGCAACAAAATCCGTTGCGTACTTTTAAAGACCTAAGCATACAGAATGTAAGTAAAACAAAGTCGTTTTATACTATGTAGTGATATAACATATTTTTAAAAGTTTCTTAAAAAATTTACAAAATTATTTGACTACAAAAATAATACTATGTACTACGTATGCTTGTGATTCAGAAATTTTAATGACAAGATTGAAAAAAAACATATTTTATTATGATATATGTTTTTTAAATACTTTGTGTTGCAGGTTTTTACGAATTGAGCAGAAAATCTAAATATTACAAAAAGGTTTTGCATAGAATCGGCGACTGTCATCTGATATCTGCAACCTAGAAGAGAAACCAGGCCTCATTCTAGATCAGGATGTATTCGAATGCACGTTTCCTTACGGTACTTCTAAACACGTCTATATAATTCTAAACTCTATCTGTTCGGAGCACGGACGCTCCTTAATGGTCTAAGATCCGAACCTAAACCGACCTTCACCGAGCTCATAATACAATAAAACTTATTTTATAATAAATTTAGTATATAAGAGAATATATTAAAAATGGGTTGTCAAAAAAATCCTGGACCCTCCCTTCCATAGTTTCCGTGCCGAGCATGCGCACTTTCTTTTATTCAAGGCCCCAACAGAGACGACTGCAATGTTTGGTCCTTTATTATTTCTATGTCACTCGTTTTCACACGCGTGGAAATTTTAATCTTTAAAACTAGCAAACCTCTATTAGGACTAACTTTTTTGCAGACAACCCTATATCAACGTGTTCGTAATAAAACAGCGTTTTATCCGGATATATATTTTTTCTTTTATCATAACAAACATTAAATAAAAAATCATTTTTTAAAAAAATATTAAAAACATTTGGTCCAGGATTTTTTTTGGCAACCCATATTTAATATATTCTCTAATATACTAAATTTATTATAAAATAAGTTTTATACTATTTTCAGCTCGGTGAAGGTCGGTTTAGGTTCGGATCTTCTACTATTAGTAAGGAGTGTTCGGAGCCGCAAGTGACATTTTTCGCGAACTGTCAAAACCATACGAAATCGAAAACAACGAATGTTGACATGTCGTCAGAGGCAATCAAATATTTGGCATGAGACTACAGTTGTGCGGCGGGTCGTTGCCCACAAACCGTGACAACGAACTAGCAGTCATGATGACACAGTGTTTTCACCCAGTATCCGAATCGAGATTACGAAATAGTTCGTAGATCGTATTGCGAATTTGCTATTAGGCCAAAAGGTTCTTGATGATCGATTGTGCTTTATCGGGACGAAGAAGTTATTCTATCAATGTCTTCATTTATTTAGGACTTTATTATACGAGAAATAAGGTTGCTTTTTACGTTGAAAAATTGTATTAATGAAATAGGTAATACTCATGAAGATCAAGGTACTATCTGGAGTTTACACTTCCAACAGCGATCTCTCCCGAATCCACTTTTCAGGATTGTTCACTTTTCAGGTGCTAACTAGCTGTGCCCGCGACTTCGTCCGCGTTTTTATTTAATTATTTTATTTTTACATTTCTAGAATTAAATCTATACTTACAAATAAATAAAAATGGAGTGCTCTATATGTGATATTAAAATACTAGATACTTTTTACTAAATTACATGTTTACAAGGTAATACAAGTTTTGTCTGTCTGTCTAACCCGCTAATCTCAGAAACGGTTGCATCGATTTTGACAGGACTTTCACTGACTTTAATAAGGAATAGCTTGGGCTACTTTTATTTTAGAATAAATTGAATGTATAAAACAAATAAATTAAATAAAAAAACGGACGAAAGCAAATAATGTGTGAACGGGCGGTAGAGTAACGATACAATCTATCGAATGTAAGTACGTCTACACCACCGTGGGAACACATTCTCATAGCACTTCTGCAACGGCTTCCAATACCTAATTTAATACGACGACTGATGACGAGATTCGACCTAAGATAGCCTGTTTAGAAACAGCCAGTTTCACGTAGTAACAGATAACGAAATCAAATGGACTTGGATTTATTTTACTAAAACTTCTAACTTTACTCCTCGTTTTAGAATAAAAGCCAGAGTGGCCGCGTTCCGATCCAGCGGTAAATTTTAGAAATACATACACGCGACACAAGTACTGTTTGTAAGGTCTATCCTACTAATTATATTATATATTATAAATGTGTATGTTTTTATGGATGGATGTATGGATGGATGTATGTATGTATGTATGATTACTACTCTTTTTCGAAAAAACTACTCAACGGATTTGCTTGAAACTTTACAGTAAGACAGCTTATACATGAGGCTACTTTTAACCTATTACATAAAAAAGAGGGTATGCTTGTACGCAATAATAATGATCAGTCGGAAAAAGTTCTGCTCTTTGAAAGTTGGCTATGTTATTAAAATAAATCACGCGGGCGAAGCTGCAGGCGGAAAGCTTATGTGAAGTAAAAGTAAAGTAAAATAAAGTACCTTCATACCTATTATCCACGAAGCGGTAGGCAGAGGTGTGCTAGTATATATCCACGACCCGTAAGTCAGTAGATATACTGAAACACCCACGATTATCCAAGGCACTAGGGGGGCCCATGATGTGATAGGTGGCAAGCTCATCGCGACTTCGGGCACATTCCAATCCCGGGCAATATAATGTTTACTCAGAATAATCAGAAAAACTTTTTAAGAAAAGTTGCCATACCTAGGAATTGACCCCGGGACCTTAAGCGCCTAATTGTCTTAACAGGCGACAGCCGTACCGTTACACCACAGCGACGATTTTTTGAGAATCATTATTTTCTTCTAATACAATAATTATTAGAATAAAATAATTTCCCAATGCATTTTTGTTGAGAGCAAAACTTTCGAAGATAGATATTCGAGCTGAGTTACCGAAGGCCACCTTTCCCAACATTAATGGCCTCTCCAATACACCGGAAGTGTGTGAATACTATGTCGCGGTAGACATTTTGAAGAGCGTAATGGTGTACAAGTGTTGCCGCTTTATTCGTGTATTTTTCGCTTTAAAAATGTTTTTAATGGCAATGATAAAACGAAATGCATAATCATTAAAAACTACTCTGGCATTTTCATATCGTCCTGGTGCGGTTTGAAATTTTCGCGCTTCCGAATCGATCGAATACAAAAACTGGAACTGTCAAAATAAACAATTAAGATATTAAAGGAACTGGTCAAGTGTGAGTCGGGTTCGCGTACGTATATACGTACGAATCATACAAAAAAAATCACGTAGTAGGTACGTAAACATACAACTTCATTGTGTTTTAATATTAAAGGGAACATTTAACTCGATATTCTGAGAGACAACTCGTCTTTGTTCTTTTTTGTCTTAGCTTTATCCCGTTTAGATGTCAGATTACAACGGGGTCGCATTCCTAATCTAGAGGATTGACAGGGGCGTCGATTTTACACAAAGCGCCTGCGGTCTGATCTCTGCACACCAGAAGTGAATTTTTTTCGAAATGTTAATTGCTGTATACGTCTTAAGCACTTTTGCAACGTCACCGGGCTAGTGGGCGAACAGAGTGCTCAGCCAGAGTTTACTTGGGTGGGGCTAGATGCCTCCCGTCCCAAGGGTGTGTTCAGTGAGGTCGTGATCGACGGGACAGAAGGGAAACCAGGCACAATTCTAGATTAGGTCGAGTTCGAATAGACGGAATCCGAGTTTCCTCACGACGTTTTCCTTCGCCACAAGAGCACTCGGAAAATGTACTTCAGATAGAAAAACACATTGGTACATGGCGGCGTTCGAATCCAGACTACCGAACTGAAATGCGAAGCACTTACCACTAGGCGAGAGTCTTGACTACTTCTCATCTTTACGGCGATCTAAATATGAATGGCGAAATCTATTGGTTGGGCCAGGTCGTTCGTTGCATGGGAGCCTGATTAAATACTTAAAACTATTTTATATTTTAGTATCGGTTGTTATAGCGACAACAGCTATAACAACCGATTTTTGTTTTGTTCCGGGTCACCTGTGTAGAATAGACCATCTGCCTACGTACCAGGCAGCTCGTAAGAGGCGAGCATACGTTAACTGGGTCATTCAAAACATGACCACCACAGAGTGCTGTGTAAAATCTAGCCCGGGTAGGGATCCACCGCCTTACTTATTCCTGCCGCCATAATAAATGAGCGTAAGGTAGCAGTTAAACTTGCACATCAGGCCTAACATCCCGGCCACATGACAGCGACGCACCTACAACATGGAATAAATTAAATTATGGAACAAATTACCAGTGATGGTATACCACCAGGAGACCCGTGGACTTTTTCGTTGCCTTAGCATATAAATAAAAATTCTACACACATTATTTTTTTAAATTGCTAACCCGAAGCTACGTTTACGGGTTATCCCACCCTCCACATGGAACCCGTCCTGACGGTTCCCAGTATTGAGTTTACAGCAATAAAGATTACTAACATTTAGCTATCATTATTTTTTTGGCTGAGAGCCAAAAACACAAGTGATCTGAATCTTCGTAGAATTGGCGCCTGCTTCTGACTCAAACTCCACAAAATTCTCGTTAGTGATTCATTATCGCTTTCTAAATGATCATGGACTTTTTTCTCCAACTATGACAAACAGTGGAATATTTTTTATGTAACATAATTACATTTCTTCACGTCAAGTCACTTGCAGGGAAGGCAGAGATCATCGAGTGCTAAGTGTCACGACTCCTACATAACAAGCTTCCTCCATATTTATTTCTTTAGGGTCCTCCGTATAGAATAAACCATCTGGTTCCCGACCAGGCAGGCAAAGGTTAATTGGGTCACTTCCAAGAAGACCACTAGTAGTAGAGTGCTGTACAGCAACTCGTCTGGGTAGAGATCCATCACCTTACCTATTCCTACCGCCATAATAACATTGTCGTGTTTCGATACGGATGGTAGGGTAGCCGGTAATGGACAGATTTACACACCCTGGACATGGGACAGCGACGCACTTACATCTATAAGCCACGGCATGGTCTCTTACCATCAGGAAATCCGTGTGTTTGTTCGCTTACTTATCCCATTAAAAAAACCTCCCTAGGATAATACACACGCATTTTGGTAGTTTCACATGCTTTGTCAATCTTTCAATCTTTCCACAAACAGGACCGAAACCATTGGATCATGCTCTTTCAGAATGATTACTCTCTTTTACACCGACACTATCTTATAGATTTTTAAAGACGGAGTGGCCCATTTGGGTTCACCTGATTGGTAGGGGAAAACCGTGGCCTACCAGGAGTATCAAAGATCTTCTTGATAGTTCCTAAGTTTGGTAATACTGCCGCTGGTAGTTTATTCCATAATTTAATAATTTAGAGACCTGAATGTTACGCGTGGAGTCAGTCAGAGTAGGTGGCAGAGCTGTTATACAACGACCCAACATTATTGTTGCTGTTATCTTACCAACTCCTGCCATCAGAGTCACGAGAATACATTCAAGAGGACTAGCATTTAGAATAGCTACGCAATATCACCACTCTTGGTATCTATACCACGTTTTTTTACCAACACTCAAATAGTCTGCTAAGTCCTATAAATATCATCTGAGTAGTCGTGTACATAACACTAACACCACGACTGTGGGATTGAAAGAAATGATGGTGTTTCACAATATTTCACAACAGATCTAAAAACATAAATCTCAAGTCATATGTGAATCAGTCTGATAACGTCTTGGCTACCTCATTTCCTAGTGAGTAAATGGCTGAAGTGGAAAACAACTTTTATTAAGCAAATGCACAACGTGAACATATATACATATCTTCACGCCAGGTCCCTTGCGAGGTGGGCAGAGAGCATCGTGTGCCAAGTGTCACAATCCCTGCACGCTTCCCTAGCTTCCTCCACGTTCATTAATCTCTTCATACACACACGCCGGTTTCGGAAGCTTTTGACACCACTCTCGGATAATACTCGAGCTATTGTTTACACTTCACTACATAGTATAAAACAAAGTCGTATAAAGTGCTTAAATCTTTAAAACTACGCAACGGATTTTGATGTGGTTCTTTTAAATAGATAGTTATTTAAGAGGAAGATTTTTACATGTATAGTTAACCCGTGCAGATCGCCAGTATCTAAAAATTCAAACACAGTTAAGTCATAAAAAACATACTTCAATACCACTATCATATCGTCTAAGTAAGCAAAGAAATACTCTTGAAGTGTAATTTTAAAACCATCTATTGATGGAAGATCTATTAATATGAAACTACCTCTGAAACGCACCTAATCCCATTAAGATATTATAAATGCGAAAGTTTGTGACTAAGAATGAATATATGGATGTTGGTTACTTTTTCATGAAAAAATTACCACCATTACACACAACTGAAACTACCATAACATATTTTGTAATCTAAGTAAAAATTTTATATTTTTTTTAATGTAGAAAATTAAAATTGTAACGTATTTAATGTCATGGATAAGAATGAAAAAACCGGCCAAGTGCGAGTCGGACTCGTACACGAATGGTTCCGTAAGATTGTCTAGTAAACGGTCAAAAATATCATGTTTGTTGTATGAGAGCACCTTTTACAGAGCTTTTTTATTTGTTGTTACCTATATACTGCAACAGTATCTAAGAAAATGTTAATGTTCTAACACGGTTTATGAGATACTATGAGATTAGTAATAGGGTTCCGTTTTTAACCCTTTGATTACGGAACCTTAAAAATGGTTTTCAACAGTGAAATTTAAAATGGTAGAGAGTCGACTGCAAAGGTCACAGATTCAAAGCCAGTCAACGGTGAAATATTTCTTTCTTCTTCATATAAAAATGGGCGGTAGGTAAAATGACGTTATCAATAAGAATGTGATTATGTAATTAGGGCGCGCACACACTATGGTAATCAGCTGCGGAAGGTCGCTACGTCGCCGGTGTCCTATTTCCATAGCATTTATTATACGCATTCTACAATAATTGGAACGGTACATCTGCGTTTTTGTCCTTATTAGAGTTTTTGTCTCTTCGAAAACCAGCATCGAGATAACAGTCTCGATGCAAGCTGAGAAGGCCACGTAGGCACACGTAGAGGATGAAATATCGTATTAAAGGTTAAGAAACGTCCCATTAACCAAATTGCGGCTTTTTTCTTTCTTTAATATATGAGTACAAAGGATTATGTAATTCGTAGAGCAGAAAATAACCAACAGGTATATAATATAAAGTAGTAAGGTCAAAAAAAGTCATAGACCTTGCAACGATATCGATAAAAACAAATCGTAGAAAATTAGGAATATTGCGAGGTTGATATCGTAACTATTTTCTTAAATCGAAGAAACATAACATAATTTTATCAAAAAAATATGACATATTTTTTTCGATGGGTTTGTAAAATAATGCATATTCATATTTTTGTGATATTTTAATTCATTAGGGCGAGCACACAGACACATGTTAATCAACCGCGAAAGGCCCGTCGGCGACGTCCCCTTAAAGGCATTAATTATGGAACCTGTACACAATTGATTTTTGTATTTATATATCTTGGTTTTAGGTTTTTTTTAGAATTGGAGATTTTAAATATATAAGAAAAAACTTCTAAATTTTTTTTTGTGGAAGACCACAAACAAACACATTGCAATTTTTTGATACATAAAAGACACGCCACCATCAAACAGCAAAGATGTTAGTGATATGTTTCTGATCTAAAATCTCTTAAGGGGTAAGTTTAGCCGTTATAATACCCCCTAACCGAGGCAAGTCTATTCTGTCTACCACCAACATATTACGAAAAATTGGAATAAGCCAACAATAGACGTATTATTTTACCATCAAGTAAAAGGGTCATCCGATCCGGTCTAATCCCAGGAATAACGCAGCACCAATTTGAGGTTCGGTCTACCGGGAGACATTCCTTTGTTTTGGCGTCGTAGATAATCCTACCCAATTAAACAACGATTTTTCGGGTTGAGCACTCTGCTCGCCCACAAACGAAAAAACGAGATCAGCAACAAAAATACATTTTCTTCTAACCGCATTTAAAAGACTTAGCTAATGGTAAAATTATTATTCATTTAGTCATAATATTGTCAACCTTGTAATAGGTGATATTGTTTTCATCAGCTTGACCCACATTTAGCAATGTAATAATTGCTGAGATGAACTTTGTTAAATTTGATCAGTATTACCAGGCCAATTAGTTTTGTCTACATGTATACTACGTGATCTAGGAAAACTATAATCTATAAAAATAAATAAAACTACAGTGTCTGTATGTAATATTAAAATAACTAATTTTCACTAAATGGTTTACAAGATCCATAGCTACCATATATAAAAATATTATTTCTGTTTGTTTTTTTGTTCCTGCTAATCTTTGAAACGGTTTTGACGGTTGGAGTGATTTTGACGGGACATCTATTGGCAGGCAATTGATTTAAAAGGAGTAGCTTTGGCTACTTTTGTTTAGTTAAAATCAAATGCGGATGAAGTTACGGGCACAGTTAGTTAATAATAAAACAAGCATCAACGGAAACAGACATTCTTATTGCACAATAACACAATAAAATCGCAGTATAAGGTGACAGCAGTGTCGAAACTTATGGCATTCAAACGTCAGGTTTTGAAGTGGTCAATCTGGTCAAACGTTACTTAAGTGACTGTCACCATCAAGTCCCGGTGACAAATGCCTTTGCTAATGGCTGGTAATGCATAACCGACGGTCACCGATAAGCCATTACCTGCACGTAACATTGACGCAATACTGATAAAAACATTAAACATTACAATAAATAACACATTTTCTCACGGTTATTGTTACATTACGATAGTTAATGTGCAATTAAAATTATTTTTCTATTCTAAGAAGTGATGTTTGGGACAATACGCCATATAAAAAATGGAGACAAGATTCATCTAGGTAGGTAATTGTTTTGAATTTGAAATATTTTTATAAAAAATGTTAATTTTGTTTATTTATTTATTTATTTAAAAGGCTTACCAACGCTTGAGTACAATAATAATAAGTATTTAAAATGTTTTGTACATAATTACACAAATGATCTAATTGTATCAAACAATTACAGGTAAACACCGCATGTTTAAAAGTATAAAGTAACTTACTTAGTTAAACCTATTAAATCGTTACGAAACAAATCAAAAAAAAAAAACATGAATACAATATAAAAACCAAAGAAAATGATAACTAAATCAAAAAATTAAACGTTAATCAATCACACTTTGTATAACAACTTTACGTAACTTGCTAGACGAGTCAAAAAAAAATATTAAAATGGTCACTAAACTCGAGTTTGAGGTCGGCTACCTAATCTAGAGGATTAGGACACCAGTTTTTACGCAAATAGACCTACCTCTATAACCCAGAAGGGAAACTAGGCCCAAACCTAGATTAGGTCGAATTCAATGAATCCGGGTTTCCTCGCGATGTTTTTCTTTACCGTAAGAACACCACAAAAATCTACATAAATTAGAATAACTCATTGGTACATGGCAGGGTTTGAACTTATACTACCCGAATAGAAGTCGGAAGCGCATCATAATTATAATATTGGGTTGGCTGGATTAAGTCTCGGTATATTATAGAGGTAAGCTTGCATTTTGTGCATTTTTGTTTGTCGTTATTCTTTTTTTACAATAAAGTATTAAAATATGTAATAAAATAAGGGTGAATAAGTTAAAATAGTACCACTGATAAGTGTTCAAATGGTACAAATATATCGAAATATAACATAGACACCGTAAAAATTGCCAGCTTAAGCGAAGATTTCTCGATAATCAGACTTGGATATATCGAAATGTTTCTCAGTCACCCAACGCCTGCCCTCAATCGTTTCTACACCGACTACAATGCCATCTAAATAATGGAAAACGTTTACTATCGTGCTTTCAGGATTGATTTCCTCAGCCGTGTATTTGACGCTTATTGGATTTTGTATTCTGTGCCAGCTATTCTTTACATCCTCTTTAATATAATGTTTTCAGAGCAGAAAATTCTATTGACGTTTTTTGTAATGGTATTACCTGTATATGAAGCTAAAATTCCCGAGTATTTAGTATTGCTACCTCTTTAATTTGTTTAATTATTTTAATTATTAAATTAATTTAGGTAAATTCTCTGTGACAGTATCAAAATATGACATTTTTAATAATATGAATAATTATAAATAATATGTAATAAATAATTAATTATTAATGACAGACATTTGTAAATTAAAATATGTTTTTGTATCATAATGTTTAAATGGACATTGAATTATGATTTTTTTTATATATTTTACTTTTTTTATGGGATAAGACAGCAAACAGGCACATGGGTATCCTGATGGTAAGAGACAATCGTGGCCTATAGACAACATAGATGTTGTAGATGCGTCACTACCCTGTGGTCGGGCTGTTAGACCGCATGTGCAAACTACCCAAAATGATATTCTCTTCCAGTAAGCGCTGACAGAAAGAGACATCTCACAAATTTGACAATCATAACTTAAATATTAAGCATATAATTTTAAAAAAACGCTACCACTTAGGTATCCAGGGTATTTAAATCCTATTTAGCGAAAAACTTTTTTTTTGGATTGTGCCCTTATATTACTAAGGGTGGGAAATATTTTTATTTCATTTCAGGAAATATGATAGCCGGTATACGACAATGTCATGGCGGCAGGAACTCTACCACTAATGAAAAAAAGCTTAGTAGCTAATTACCTATTATAAAATTAACTATAATACCTAAGAAATGTGTCTAATGAAAGCCAATAAATGAACTTGAACTTGACTTAAACTGGTCAAAACAAACCGTTCTTGTGAACGTGAGATAGCTGGCCCTATTAGATGTTTATTATTACGGACTCA
>DVZL01002430.1:0-15491 GCA_018236625.1 Lasaia peninsularis
GTAAAAAATAAACAAAAAACTTCCTTCAATCGCGTGCGCTGCGAAAACTATTAATGATAGAACAAAATGATGTATTATAATTTTTCAGAACACACCACAATCTATAAAAAAGGTCGCGACAGCATATCTCTATCTTTTATAGTTACGTCACAATAAGCGTACTTTTATTTTAAAAAAAATTAATTAAAATACCACCACTAGAAAAGGCTCATTATTCGTACTTAGGTATTAATCCTTATCAAAATAAATAAATCATTATTTAAGGCGACTTAAATACCTTCATATCACCTTTTAAATGAATCAATTCGGATAGTTCATTCAAAAGATATCACAAGTTTAAATAAAAGAAAAAACTCCGCTCAGCGCCGCTATGCGTTGAAGGGGTACGGGAGGGAGTCTACATTATTTTGTCAGCCATCGGAACCATTACTGTACAACAAACTCACTATAAGACATTGTGTATTCTCTTTATTATATTATTATGCCCGTGCGAAGCCGGAATGGGCTGCTAGTACCACATAAAGACCTACACCTAAACCATATCCACCAAGAATGAAAAAAATCTAAACATTATAAATTGACTTATGTTTATGTTTATACATACAAACAAAGAGGGTAATAAATGTGGAGGAAGCTCGGCAAGTATGTAGGAATCGTGACACTTGGTATTCGATTCTCTCCGCCTACCCTGTAAGAGACTAGGCGCGGAGATATGTATGTATGTATGTAAAATTACTTATTCTGTTAGTACCATCTTTATACTTTTCTTCCGTTTCTTGATATCGTGTACTTAAATTATTTCGAACAATCACAAGACTCAAAAGACATAATATATCAAAACTTAATTTTCACACAAGGTCTTCACAAAACATGGAATGACTGTCAATATTACTGCGCTTTAATATTAAGTTTGGCTCAGAAATTAATGATAAATAATGCAGTGATAAATAATACTCGGCTTGTTAATATGAATGACATAAATGATTATATTTTATGTTAATGTTCCGTACCACGGAGATTGTTAGTCGCTCAAATTATCTGTATTTGAATAAATTGTTCTGGTTGCTTGCCTTATTTGTCGTCAAGAAGACGTAAGTCACGATATTATTATAAACATATGACTTACTTTTGTGCGATGTTTTACTGCTTGATTTTAGTATAATACTAGTATAATACGCCCAGGATTCGCACGGTATTATGTCATAATATACATATAAACTTATATAAACTACTCAATCTATTAAAAACTATGCATCAAAATTCGTTGGGTAGTTTTAAAGATTTAAGAATACATTGGTACAGACAATTTGGAGTCGATCAGTTTTTTTACTATGTAATGATAATTTATTTAGATCGGTTTACATGCTGCACTATTTATAAACAAAGTCTTAGTTTGTTCTCTTAACCTTTTTAAGGTTAGTCTAGGTTTCAAATGCCAACGATATGAAAAACGCAAAAAGTAGATTAGTAGCTAAGGGCTGTAACGCATCAATTGCAGCCCGAGATATTTAGCATATAGTTCTAGGATGCAATTGATGCTTACACCCGAGCTAACTACTCTGCCTTACATCTCGATTGTGAGGTAAATAGAAAAAATCGGCATTACAAGAATAAAGTATGTTAAGAATACAGTCTCAGAGATTCAAGCAAAATATTGTTAATTGCAGCTTTAGCTTCCATTTTCATTGCATCGGGAGTGTAGTTTATATCTTCATCACTTGAAGAACTCATGTTTTTTCCTAAATAGAACGTAATTATATAAAAAATCCCAAAACAAACAACATTTAAAGTTTTCTAATCCGACCTTTTTTCACTAAAAAGAACGAAGTATTTAAAAAACTTTCTATTTTTTTTTGAAAACGAAATTGAGCTACGCCGTTTGATATTTAAAATTGTATTATACTATTATGCTCATACGAAGACAAGGCTGAATAGCGCTGCAACCTCTTTGGTCATTGGGCTGAATGCGTGATGTCTAGTGCCAGTATGATGGTTAGATGTACGCGAAATTTTTAAAAGAGTGATTTGTTATTTTTTTTAAATTACTTACCCCGTACCCTAGAGCTTTTCTAGCTACAGTATTACCCTAGAGTGGTAATCGGTCACTTACAAGCTCTATTTGGGCGTAATAAGGACCTACTTACCGAACACGAGAGATGTAAAAACATTTTTATCCAACCAAATTGCTCGTGTATTATCCGAGGGTGGTGTCTAGATTCTGCGAAACTGGCAAGTTTGTGAAAAGAGAGAAATGAATGGAAAGGAAGCTAGACAAGTAGTAGTAGTAGTAACAACCTTGTTGGTCGAGTAGCTAGCGTACACGCCTAGCCGCATCGATTAACCGCGAGGCTCGGGTTCGATTCCCGACGGGGACAGACAATTGTGTGATGAACATAGATGTTTGTATTTCCCGGGGGGTGAGTGTTTATTAAATTTATTCTTGTATATATTAAAGTATTTCTATTCATTAGTCTCGTTGTCTAACAGTACTAACACCCACAACAAAAGCATTTAATATGCTTGCTTTGGGGTTAGATCAATTTGTATCTATGTAATATATGTATATGTAATATTAAAATAACTGTTTTTACTAAATATTAACAAGTTACGTTAACAAGGTAAATATACCAAAAAATATTTTATTAGATCTTTTGTCTGCCTGTTTGTACCCGTTGATCTCTGAAACGGCTTGACCGATTTTGACGAGACTTTCACCGGCTGAGAGCTGATGTAATAAGGAAAGGCTTAGGCTACTTTAATTTTAGAATTTTATTTTAAAAATGTATGAAATAAAATAAAAACGCGGACGAAGTCGCGGGCACGATTAGCCGACTCTATTAGGTCCCAAACTGAAGAAATTTATACGAAATACGAAGTGGCACCCTACCCGAAAATCGGACCTCGCGGGTCAAATTCGGTCGCCGACTACGCTCAACCACAACCTCGCGGGTCCTAGTCGGTCGCCGACTACGCTCGAGCACAACCTCGTGGGTCAAAGTCGGTCGCTGACTACGCTCGACCACAACCTCGTGGGTCAAAGTCGGTCGCCGGCTACGCTCGACCACAACCTCTTGGGTCAAAGTCGGTCGCCGACTACGCTCGACCACAAAAGTGATATATTTATATTTTATATCCACCCAACCAACATCTTTATTCACTCAAAGATATCTCCGCTCGTTTGACTGAATTAGAGAGAAACATAAATAAGTGGAGATGTCCCACCATTCAAGTAGTAGTTATCAAGATGGGCTCGATAGTTTTCGTATAATGCCGTAACAAACAAACAAACAGATACAAGATTCGTAACAAATTGTGGGGTCAAAATGGTTTTTTCTTGGAATATCTTGAATGTACCGACGTAAGAGCTATGCGGATTTTGTATCATATAAACACGTTTGATACGAGTAGGTATATCTTCGAGCCGGAAGCAAATTGTAATTGACAATACCATATATGAATTTTCAATATGAGTGTCTCGTAAAACCTTTTTAGGAATTGTGTGAATCATAAAAGAAAAGAATTATGGACAAATTACACAAATTGAACCAACCCAAAATAAGCAAATTAAATGATTATAATGGGTGTCAGTCAACGATACTATTATATAGAAATACTTAAATATATATCAGAATTTATTTAAAAATACCCAAACCCGGAAATGCAGACATCAGATACCTGCTGTCGTCGAGAACCGAATCCGAGCCACGCGGTTGGTCGGTGGGGACTTATTTTATAATAAATAGGTCGTATAGGTTGAAATGCATTTTAACTTTTGCCTGTAAACTAAACCATTTCATTCTTTGTTGTATATTTTAGAATAGTATAATTTGTGAAACATTCTATACAGAAAAATAATACTCCAAACCGGGTTAAGAAAAGCAAATCACCATTAACGTGTTTGGTCATTAAATGTGACATGTTTTACTAACCATCATCTCCATCAGTTTGTTTGCTATATCCACTGTTAAAGATGAACCTATAAATCCGGCGAAATGGGTCGATACGTTTCGGTCCGGTACGTTCGGTTCGGTCGGATACGATATGGTTCGGTCACGTTGAAATAATGAAATATTGACAAAACAGATTTATAATGCGAATGTCGATGGTTGTAGGTATTCCGGGAGACGTAGGTAGACATCCACACACGACCAAATTGTTCGTGTTCTATCAGGAGGTAGTGTCGAGATTTAACGAAACCAGTGGTACGGCAGCAGTAGTGTATGAAAAGATAAACGAATGTAGAGGAAGCTAGTAAGGAAGAATGGTGACACTTGGCACTCGATATTCTTTGCCTACCCCTTAAGGGGTTTGGCGTTAAGATGCGTATGTATACGCTTCGGTAATCATTTGCAATACAATTATCTTATGTATTTTCACACGCTTTTAACAGAAGTTACTCTTGAATATTAGACACTGATACGACACATGTGATGATATGAATAAAACTGTATTCACATACTAGCTGTGAAATGTTAGCCGTTTCTTATTAAAAGGCTTTCTGCCAGTGAAAGTCCTGTCAAAATCGGTCCAGACGTTCCAGAGATTAGCCGGTACAAACAAACAGACTGACAGACAGAAATTCTAAAAAATACTGTTTTGGTATGTGTATCTTTTAACATATAATATTATATAGCGAATATTTTAATTAATATTACATACAGACACTCCAATTTTATTTATTTGTATAGATCACATGCATAATATTTTTCCCGTTGATACAGCTCCTGCCGGATCATGTTTCAATAATATACCTCCTGTGAGTTTGTTATGAGCTTCGAGACTAACTGACGTAGCATCCACCGTGCAAATTGTAATTGTATTAAATATACGTGACACCGTGTGAAATTATATTTTGTTTTGGAGTATAACATTAGTATAGAGCCCTGTTATTTCGTATTAGTTCATTGAAACGAACAAAAGACTTGTACTGTTACTAGGCAAGTACTATGAATTAAATCAATGAATATAAAATATACTTACTTATCTATCGGCTATCATGTATGTACTAAAAATTGATAAGTAAACGTAGTATGTAATACTATTATACGAATATGTGTTTCGTCGTGACTTAAGTAATAAGAACAATTTAGTATTAGGTTATTTAATGTCTAAACTCATTTTTTAGATAATACTAGCTGTCCCAGTGTTAGTCACAGACATAACAGGGTTTTGTTTTTTCACCAGGTCAATATTAAAGCATAGTGTTCGGTTTTAATGCTGCTATTTTATGTTTATTATTCGGAGTTCTTGTGAGTCATTGCAGAATTCGTACACTTTATTTGGTGCCTTTTTTGTATTGCATATGGAACATTATGTACCTATGTTTAATAGTTTTTACGCTATTTTACAGGATATGTGGTAGGTTATAAATTTTCGTGGACGCATACTTGCTTCTCCCTACCCATTTGAAACTATGGTAATGATGACTTTTTTTACAGGTTACTTATTTAATACTTTACCAGAAAATAAAAACACAATAGTATATAGGTACAATACTAAAGCTAGGCAGAAACTAAATACAGACTAATGTAAGTGTACAACACATAAACTACTAACTACAAATTTAACTAAAAATGACTGGCGTTGAAATGCATTATAACTGTTTTATACAGATACGCGGGTTCTAAAGTAAAACATACTCTAAAACTGTATACAGTACGTAATCACGAGTTGATTACACACAGACCGCATTGAGTTTGACTATCGTCAGGTTTGGAACACTTCTATATACATGTAAAGCTAAAGAAATATAGGCCAACCGTCCACCTCATATGCAGCTCGTTGGTCGAGTGGCTAGCGTAAACGCCTAAACGCATCGACTAACCTCGAGTATCGAGTTTGATCCCGACGGCATTTGTGTGATATACATAGATGTTTGTGTTTCTAGATATGGGTGTTTTTATTCTTGTATCTATTTAAGTATTTCTATGTATTAGTATCGTTGTCTTAACACCCATAACACAAGCTTTTAATTTGATTACTTTGGAGTTAGATTAATTTGTGTAATTTGTCCAGTAATATTTATTATATGTGTCCCCGTGTTGGTCCGTGTCCTCTGTGAAGAATAGACTATCTGCTTCCTACCAGGCAGCTCCTGAGAGGCGAGCATAGGTTCACTCGGTCACAACCAACATGACCACTGGTGGTAGGATATTGTGCAGCAATTCACCGGGGCCGGGGTAGGGATGAACCGCCCTGCCTATTCCTGCCGCCATAATGACATTGTCGTGTTCCGTTTCGGAGAGTAAAGTAGTTGGTGGACTTGCACATAATAAATTCACTCTTCTTAACTCAAAAACTTATACTAATTATGGGCCAGTTTTTGATATTCGAAGCGTACGTTTGCTAATCAAAATGTTAATCAGTATATTATATTCGTGAGTAGAACTTGTATGGGTCTCTATTGATATTGGGCAACAAATAGAGACTTTTTTGTTGAATAAGACATTAAACACGTGAGAAAAATTGTTTTTAAAGTTGTAGCAAAAGCAGATAACGGACACAAATCTTATTCTCAGAGATTATGAGTCATTACGTTTCTGAATTTCTACATAAATATGTATAACAGTGTTCGACTGTATCGTGGTTGAAATGTATTGATTTTCCGAGTATTCCCGAAATAAGTGACGGGAAAATCCCAAAAGCTAATACTCTCAGCTTAAGGTGGTGTTCCCTAATCGATATATCGTGAGTGTATTCTAATAGTCAAGTAAATTATTTAGCGAATTGTTTTTGATGACTATCGACTCTAGACAAACGAAGACGTTTAAGTGGTAAACTTGTCCTTTTTTGGTGTGTTTTATAGCTTCGTGTAAATAATATATGTTTCTGTGTTGATATCGTTTATTAACATGCCTTTACGTTTATTAAAATCATATCTCATAATCATGTATATTGTTTCTGTGGTTGAGCATAGTTGATCCGAATTTGACGTATGAGCGCATGACCTGGGATGGGTTCGCTTGCGGGAAGACCAACTTGTTTTATGACTTTTTATTAGTTAAACTTAAAAATATAACGTTGCTTGGGATTGGATATCGAGTGCCAAACATCACGATCCCTACACACCTGCCTAGCTTCCTTCACATTCATCTATCTCTTCATGCATACACGTTGGTTGCGGAGACTCTTGACGCCACCCTCGGATAATACGCGATCTATTTGGTCGTGAAATGCCATCCTAGGTCTCCCCTGATACCTACATCTATTTACATTCGTTTTGTATATCTGATTTGTCAATCTTTCGTCTTTCATTCTTTCTAAATGACCAAACCATCGGAGCATGCCCTTTTAAATTTTTTCAATGATTCTTTCAATCCCACTCTTTCTCTATCTATTCTACACAAAATTTGTGGGCGTTGCTCCACAAATTTTGCTAAGCGCACGCATTTATTTTGAGATAAGATCAGGGTCTGTTCGCGATTTTTTCCTCCACCGTTAGAGGACTTAGTAAATGTACTTACCTACATAGAAAAACTGATTGGAATGTGGCGAAGTTCAAACCTGAACTACCGGAATAAATCCGAAGCCCAACCATTACACCACCGAGGCTTTTTGTTATTACTGGCCACACTACGAGAAAAGATCCTAGTAGAGCTTTTTTGGTACATAAATATTATTACGCCAGTCCCTTTGCGTGGTGACTCTAGTAATTTAGTCATGGAATGTCATACTAGGTCTCCCCATTATTTGTATTTTTGAATCTGGTATCTTCGATGGTTTTTAAGGTTCCATACCCAAAGTGTATAAAACTGAACCCTATTCGCTGTTCGTCTGTCTGTCTGTCACTAGGCTGTATCTCATGAACCGTGATAACTAGAAAGTTGAAATTTTCACAGATGATGTACCTATTTCTGTTGCCGCCTATAGCAACAAATACTAAAACCAGAATAAAATAAATATAAAAAAAGAGTACTCTCATACAGCAAACGTGATTTTTTTACCGTTTTTATAGATAATGGTATGGAACCCTTCGTACGCGAGTGCGACACGCACTTGATCGAATTTTATTTTTCACTAGACCGTAATGGTAATGCTCTTGCATAACGATACGAGTGCTGCGGCCGTTCCGACATCTAATAAACACATTTATAATGTTGTGTACACGTATAGCCGTGTTTTAGTTTCTTATTTTGTCGTGTCTCGTGTGGCTCGCTGATATAATCGCCGAGATTGGTTAGACCAACCTGGCGTTAAATCAATATTTAACGTTGCCGTAATAGGTACAAGGTTATAAATAGACTTCATCGCTCTTCTACATGTCCCGTGGTGATTTAACACTCATAGACATTTTAATCTAACCTGTGAAAATTTCGTGTCACTGTGTTTGTTGCCGTATTCATCCGAAAGGGCTCGACCGATTTTTATGAAACTCTTTATGTATCAAAATGAAAATATTTTATTTGCTGAATTTGTGTGTCTAATAGTTGTTAGAAAGATATTTAAATACACCAGCATGTTCTACCACGTTGTAGTGTGCAAATATTTTAACAAAAAATATATATATTAAATATACTACTAATTTATTAAAAACTATTTTATACTTTGCCTAGTTTAACGCTATCTACTATAAACTACCACAGTTTCCAAAAATAAGAAGGTATATTTGTTAGGTACGTAAATAGGTAGGTACCAGAACTATATACGAAATTGTCTATAAAATCATACCGCTTGAAAAACAAATAAAATGTATTTATAATATCTAAGTAACAACCTTATGTGGATTATAAATGCATCTAAAACTGTAATTAAAACTCTTGTCCGTCTGTCTATCTGTTCTGGCTATTGTCCAAAACGTTTATGTAAAGGGAAACTTCACTGGCAAATATCAGATGTTATGGGAAATAACGTCTAATTGCTATAGTGATTCTTATGAAGGACCGAAAAAAAAACAATGCGGACGAAGTCGCGGACAACGGATAGATAATATACGGAAAAAAATATTGACTTGCGCTGATCATTCCGCCGCAACGAACTAGTTGCCCCATGTACTAAATCAATAGTAGACTTTGCGGGCATGGACACAAGATTAAAAATAGATGTTCTCGTGATCTCGCTTAGCCCCATGAATATCAATGTTAATAACTAGTAGCCGTTGTTCTCTCATTACGCTTATACATTTTTCTTTTACCATGCTCATCGCGTAGGTGACATCATGTTAATAAGCAATTTGTACTTGAACCTGCCTGTGTTGAAACCGGCCAAGTGCGAGGCCGACAATAATGTTAATGGAAGATTCTTTAAGAATTGCCTCATGTCTCTTGTTTAATATAGTCGTTGCCAGTATTTATGAATACATTTAACGCGGACTGTTAGATACCAACGTATCAATCCTGTAGAATATCCAGGTAGTCCGGCCTGTTCAGGGAAACTTATCAGGGGAACTTTTGTCGTGTGCGCTAAGTGTCGACAGCCAGTCTAAGTTATTTTTTATGAGGTTACGTACCCAAAGGATAAAATTGGGACACTAGGACTAAAACTCCTGAGCCCGTCTGTCTATCTGTCTGTCCGGGTTGTATCTCATGAACCATGATAGCAAGAAAATTTAAATTTTCACATATGGTGTATTACTGTTGCCACCATAACAGATCCCAAAAACAAAGTAAAATAAATATTTAAAGGTTGCTTCCATAAAACAGACGTCATTTTTACCATTTTTACGGATAATCGTACGAAGGAACCCTACGTGCGCGAATCCCACTCGTACTTGACTGGTTTTTATAGCTGTATGCCCACGTTGGTTGGTCGTTCTAAAATTTTTGAAAAAGTTAAAATTCACCACGTAGGTACTAGAACTCATCATACAGTTGCGAAGATACTGATGGCATGCTATATTTTACACTGACGCGATGGCGGTGATACCTATCCGTGCGCGTCGTAACGTAACTTGTATCATCTATTAAATATATCTGTTATATTTTAATAAATAAATATCGTGAAGCCCATAACAGGCAGAGGTACTTATGCATGTATGATTATCCGAAGATTTAATAAGGTCCTCTGATGTGGCATGTGACATGACCGTTGGCAAGTCCCAGGCAACGTTGTTTTTCATATAAACAAAAAAACTCACAAAAACAAGTTACCCTACC
This sequence comes from Lasaia peninsularis, assembly GCA_018236625.1. Taxonomy (NCBI): domain Eukaryota; kingdom Metazoa; phylum Arthropoda; class Insecta; order Lepidoptera; family Riodinidae; genus Lasaia; species Lasaia peninsularis. Next base: position 10,092 of record DVZL01002430.1, read on the forward strand.
TGGAACCGTACCCAGAACCTCGTGCGTCAAGAACTAATTTATTAGGTACCTACTAGCTGACCCGGCAAACTTCATACCGCCTAATTTTTTTTAATACGTAGGTATACTGCTATTCGGGACACCGGGTCAGGTATTAAAGTTCAAATTCAAAAGAATTAAGTATTATTACAAATATTTTGGATAGGAATAAAGAAGAAGTGTTGTTTTTAGACTTTTTCAGGTAATTTTAAAAAATTTTCTCTCTGTTAGATCCATTCTCGTACTTCAAGGAATATTATAAAAAAATAATTAACGAAATCGATTTAGTCGTTCTCGAGTTTTGGGCTAAACAATACATTTAGTGATCCATTTCAATTTATATAGATTTGGAAAGACCATTTAAAAGACTAGATCACAAAAATGTCACGTGGGTCCGCGGGGGCTCTTAAGTTAATGGGAAATGAGTTTTACGGTAGCCACCAACAAATTACGGCTTAATGAGGACATTAAGATACGAGATTGGATTCAAATGGAGCAATTTAAGGGCGGCCCTTTACCTTTACGGGTGGCAATTAACATATATATTTTGCCTTCAATGACCACAAGATGACTCTTAAATTTTATTGACATTCCCTTACACTCTTGGAAGGATTCAGAATAATTTAACAAGCGGATACTATTAAACATCAAATTTTCACATATGGTATATATGATAAACTTCGTCATCACCATTTTCAAAACCTTCGACAAATAGGCAGAAAACGTGACACTTGACAGCATTTTCAAATAAGGTATTAGTCAACATCGGAAGAATTAAATAAATAACGTAATAAAATGTATAAACTTGCTCGAATCTGGGACTTTTGTCTTCTACCAAATACAACGCGATTAATAGCATTTTTATTTTAAACTAGCTGACCCGGCAAATTTAGTACGGTAGGACAGTTGATAACGGTTTGTATTGGTAAAAGTAGAGGCATTTTATTCTTATGTTCCTTGATTTTTTTTACTTTCTCTTTCCTTCCCCTGGCAATGAATAAAATATAAGAACTTTGTACTGGCCGGTCATGCGTGATACCATGGCCAAGGGCCATATTAATTTTTATTTAAAGAAAAATTCAAGATTTTTTAGATTAAATGCCAGACTTATGAAGAAAAGCGTTGGCACACGCGATTTAGTTTAACACTTCTATATACATATACGTTCTATATATACGTTTGTCATCAATTTCCCAAAATGAAATTTTATTCCGAAAAAAAAATCATTTTTCAAATGTAACGTTCCGTCCTATAATTTTGTCACATTCGGCCCAGTGGTTTACTTGGAAGCGTAACAGTTACTTTCACATATCACGATATTAGTATCAAATATGGTTGCGTCTGTTAATTGTGCTCGATTGTTCTGACTGGTCACTCGTATGATTGTTTATTTATGCCAATCTGGCATTGTTTGTTTGAGATTCGTTTTATTGTGTATGTTATATACACCTCCGAATCATCAGTCTTAGTAAAAACTGTTGTTTCAACAATGCAATTGTAAACGATTAAGAATAATTGCTAGTTTAAATCAGAGCTCCTAGAACATGTTTTCAGCTGAGTTCAATTAGGTCATTTGAGAAGAGTTTTTTAGGTTGCAAGCCTAGTGGTTCAGATTTTCGTTTCGGTAGTCCCGGTTCAAACCCCGTTATGTACAAATGAATTGAATAACCTATATCCATTTTGTGAGTGCTCTTAGGGTGAAGGGAAACATCGGGAAATCCAGATTCGTGTATAGGACCTGCTCTAGGATTGGGTCTAGTTTCCCTTCTGGGTTGCGGAAGTCAGATGACAGTCTATGTAAAAACTGACGCCCTTTATAGTTTACTCTAGTAAATAATCTGATATAAAACTGGATAAGGTTAAGCCGAAGAAAATGAGGAAATAAAATATTTAGTCAGCAACTTTGGAACGAGTTGTTGGTCAAGCGTGCACAGGACACTGGGCATGCGGCGGAGTAGATTTTTTAATTTAGTTTCATAGATTATGTGATCATGATAGTGAAATGCCGGAGTTTAATTAGATATATCAGAGCACATCCTGTCTCAAAACGTAAACAGTGTTTATGTGCCTCTACGGAGTGCACGCCTCTGGGTAGTCACCTAATGTTAATCCCTCCCACAGAGGCATTCGAGGTGAAAACAGTTGATGTCATGGGACATGAATCTGTATTTCCATGTACAAATCTTTATTTAAACTTTGATATTTATTTATCTATACAAATAAATAAAATTAGTGAGTTGGAGTTTCTAATCTGGATTTTGATAGGAGTTTGACAGGCAGACAGCTGATATAAAGCTTTTTTATGTACATCATCATCTGGGATAATTTCGGTTTTACGGTTCATGAGATACAGCACAGAGAGACGGACGGCGGAGTCTTAATAATAGGATTTCTTTTATTGTAATCATAGGGTTTTTACCTTTGGGTACTTGGGTACGCAACCTCCTATACCCGCATGGCACATTATCCAACTTCCCAAAAAAAAAATAAGCGCAGAGCGAGTGCTAAAAACTATTCATATTTTGCTATTCTCTATTTAAAAAAAGCGATTGTTTTAACTAAGTCGTTGTGAGCGTTGAATAATAAACGGTAATTTAAATCAGAGCTGCTTCTGAAACATGTTCTTTGTTATCTGAGTTGAATAACGCCATTAGTCTGTTACTATTTTTGTTTTGTTTCACTCAAAAATTTGTTGCCATTCATTTGAAATTAATAGGCAAATATTGTTTACGTTAAATGTAAGGTAGTAAGTATATACGTTTATTAAACTAAGCTAAACAATGAAAGATGAATATAACAAACTCAGTTTTTATACACTCTCTTTTGGACTAGTCTTCCACATTATTCATTGTCGGTAGTTTATTAAACTTCTCTGTTAATATCCTGTTAAATTTAATAAGATAAGGTCTACCGGCACTGTTACAGCATCTCTAGAACTTTTGTTATATAAAATACCTCCTTTGAGTACTACATGAAATTAAAACTTTGATTTTTGACCTTAGACCACTATATTTATTGAGAGCTCAGTGGAAAACTGCACTTAATAATCGAGGAAGTTGGGGTTCGAATCCTGACAGTTAAGTGTTAGTTCTCACATTTCTTTCTGTTCCACGGAACTAGCTGAGATATCGGTATAAAAAACTGATTTCAAGGTCCAATTTATTTATATGCTTTCCTTGGCCTAGCCTTGTCCCGTTTTCCTCCGAGAGGATATCGGATCGGTTACTTAATATAAGGATTTTACAAGGATGCCAGTAAGGAGAAAGCAACAGTATTTAAACAAAACCACTAGTATTTGAAGGGAAACCAGGTCCAAACTAAGTTAGTTTGATTTTGAATACACAAATCCGGGTTTCCTTACGATGTTTTCGTACACCATTAGAACGCTTGGAAAATGTACCTACTTACGTTACTTATTGGTTAATATATTTATATGCTAAAAAGGGTACAGGATATGAAGGTTATAAAATCGCTAATAGTCTCTGGACAATTGACATACACACATACATGTCTCGGGTCTACTCGTAATGTGAAAAAGATGAAAATAATTACTCGCTCGGACGGTACTCACTTTTAATTTAAAGTAACGTCTCACGTTGAAATAAATTATTCAAATACCGGTGTTAATATTTTAAACCTTTTGCGTTAAATCAATAAAAGTGTTCTTAGAAACATATTTTACGTTCGTCTTGTGCTAAAAATGGCCTCAGCCGTTCTTTCTGGGCAAGCCGTTGAAAAGCAATTGTATCCAAGCTGATTTAATCAATAAACTGATATTTGACGCGAAATTAATTAGTACCATGAGGAATATGTATAATTACGGACCGGCGAGCTGTTTCGCTCCATTTCAGTACATCATTTAGATCATAATTATGCTAATCATAGTGTGAAAATCAAGGTGTACTCGTGACGTCAATTACACTAATTGCAGATTTCAGTTGTGCCATTAGTACTTTACAATCGGTTCTCTCCATTTGTATTTGCACTGAACAACATGCCTTTCTCTTGGATGAAATGCTGTATAGCTGCTGCTAATATTAATGACTGTGGCGGTGTTAGTGGTAAAGCTAGAGTTTTTGGTTTTGGTTTATGAAAGCTATATCCCCGATAGCAAATTGAGAAGACTCCTCATATTGACGGTATTGTTAATGTTTCAGGGGTGCTGGAGATGACGGGCACCGATAACATCCGCTTTAGCGGGCATACGCTCGATAAAGCTACTAAAGCGAAGGTGACCCTGGAAAACTTCTACACGAATCTCATCACACAACATTATGAGAGGAAACAAAGGTAAGGTGCTATTGTGTCATTTTAAAAGGCGGCCAAGCCGTACTAGCATATGAAGAGTTCCGTACTATTATTATCAGTAATATCGGCAAAAGATCAAGTATTTTGTATGGGAACCCTCTTAAATAATCTCCCTCTTAATTTTATAGCTATCACGGTTCCAGAGATACGGCCTGGTGACAGACAGCCGAGTCAAAAGATAAAAAATCTTTCACGTACTGGGCCTTAATAAAACTGCTTGAAATGAGTTAGTTTTAAAGTAATATGTGTGTGCGTGTATTTTGTCACGTTTCTGTCTGAATGTGTGTGAGGCATTCACTAAACTACTGCACGGCTAGGATGCGTAACGTAGAGAACATTCGGCTGACTCTATTTAAGTCGAGTATCTGTTTTCATCTGGACGAACTGACTTATGTGATTGGCGCAACCACAACAAAAGGGAAATCCGCTTACTGTGATATGTTACCAATTTGCTAGCTGCGGACCCTTGTGACAGAAATTCATTATATTTTTATGGGAGGAGTTTGTTAACGTGTACGGCTGCTTTCGTCCAGTTAAAGAGTCGAAACAATATCTTATAAAATAAATAAAAAGGTACAAATTACACAAACTGATTTAGCACGAAAGTAAGCAAGTTATATGGTTGTGTTATGAGAGGCAGATGTACGTGTGCACCCACGATTAGCCGACAATATTAGCTCCCACGATGCGATAGGGGCAATCTTATCGCCATATCGGGTGCAAATCCCGGGTTTCTTCACGATTTTGTGCGCAGAAAATGTTAAGTACACTAGGCCACCACGGCTCTATCTAACGAGGCGGTTACATTCTATTATCATTCTATGGTGACCGGTGATAAGGGTATCTAAGATGAAAGTGCATCTAATTTAAATAACGCATTACAATTTATTTACCATTTTAAATGATTCCACATATCCTAGCACCTTTTGTGTTATGTTATGTGTTGACCGCCTCATTGGCAGAGTGGCTAGCGTACACGCCTAACCGCATCGACTATCCGCGAGGCTCGGGTTCGATTCCCGACGGGGACAGGCGTTTGTGTGATGAACATAGATGTTTGTATTTCCGGGTCTG
>DVZL01002431.1:0-15488 GCA_018236625.1 Lasaia peninsularis
ATAGTCGTCAAAAAATTACCGGAGGTGACCAACCTTTCTTACACAAAACATTAGAAAAAGATAGTATTGTCAAAATTCACCTACTCGAAAAAAAAATTAAATAACTCTTTTTAGATTAAATCAAATTACACATTGTTAGAAAGGTCACACACCAGGGATGTTTTACTAAACTTGTAAGTCATCAATCTTTCTTTTTTTTTAATGAAAGTTGAAATTAACTTAGTATTTTCATAAATGTTTCTGTAACTTCGAGGGCGCGTAATTTTTTTCCCAGGTTACATCTGCGTGAAGCGGTAATTAAATAAGAATCTGAAGGTATCCAAAACAAAAACAAAACAAAATGTTGCCTGATTTATCCATTGTGAATAAAAATATTCGCATTCAAAGTTGTGAAAGTGGTGAAATTTGAAAAAAGGACAAAAAAAATTTAAAAAATTGGGCCAAGGTCAAATAATATGGGCTCAGTAAGTAGATTATAAGCCCATCCATCCACCATTTTCGTATTTTCAACGTTCTGCCAAACACCATATATATTCGGTGATCATAAAGCTTCTAGGCCCAATCTAAGATTTGGCCTGGTTTCCCTTCTGGGATTCAGAGGTAAGATGGCCATCGCTGTGTAAAAACCGGTGTCCTTGTCAAATCTCCTAGGTTCATATATAGAAACGGAATAAAGCTAAAACTAATAAGAGAAGTACAGCTTTTAGGCATTTTTCATTCATCGGTACATCATGGATATAAGGTCACATCAGAAAAACAATTAATCTCAAAATAACTATATTTATAACCCGGAGTTAACAATTTTATGTAACAAATAAAATACAGTCTTACAAATTTCTCGAACGATAAGTACACATATAAATGAAGGGATAATAAATTTTGAGCAACGGAAAACACTCATTGACATAATAGTCTAACATATCACACGGGCACGGGCATGATCAACATCCGACAAGTAGCGCCTCTGGTGGTGAAACAACAAACCTTTATATCATTAAATAAGGCACTACCCACTTCGAAATTCTGATTACGCCGACTAAACTAAAAATAATCACTCCTTTATTTTCTAACTAAAAATGACAAACCTAAGACAAATTGTAAAACTGCTTGAATTAAGCTATTTTAACTTATTTGATATGGCAACGTTTATTATGTACAAACAAGATTTCGTAGAGATTAAGTTTAGTCTGGCCGACATAATTATCATCAGCATTTGATACAACATAAAACATAATAAAAAATGTTAACGTAATTTACAAATAAATGGCATCGTCAACCAGTCATAAGGGAATATTTAAAATGTGTCGATTGTATGTATGAATGCTTTTTCATTATGCCCTCTCATTCAATTTCTCTATGTAAAAAATGAGGATATAATGAAACCGTAAATATCGCTAAAAATACTCCCTTTTGTTTTACCAACCAAAACATTTTAGCCTCAAAAATCACAGTGCAATTTTTTATTGGAATGTAATTACTCCGTATTGCTATTAGTTTTATGAAGACACATAAAATTCAATAAAAGACATAATTACAATGCAAATGTAAAAATACTATGTGATATGTGAAACGTAAGTACACCAGGATACAATGGTCCATTCACAATTACAATTTAAATCAATATTAAAAAATATATTTACTTAAGTTTTGTCCTGTAGAATTAATTATATTTATGAACACTATACAAATAAATATAAGTGAAAATAATCATAAACGAATGATGAGACCATACAAAAAAATTTAAAATATCATATTTACTAACGACTGTGATTGTTGTGTTAAAAAATAATCATAAGTTAATCAATTATTTGAGTACTTACTTGCAAATAAAATTTCAACACCATCATTGATCATCGTACGTATTGTATTTGATCTAAAATAAATAGCGTATTCGCATGGTGAATATGTTTATTAAAATATATAATGTGATATTTTCTTTAAAGTGACATGCAAAACATTACGAAATACTTGCACATACTTAAAATCTAACGTGCAAATGGATTGATATTATCAGGCGCTACCTCACGGAAATTCATATTTAAACAGAAATAAAATTATTATTTTTACTCCCTAACTATACTACTATTTTTGAGAGCTAATTGTGTCTTGCTTGATCGAGTCGCACTATACTAATGTTTTTGGCGGTAGTTTGCAAAATAATAATTTTATTTTTGTTTATGTGCAAGCATTCGGTCGGTCTAAACTAAAGGTTCAGTTACCGTAAATATGTTTTGAATTCAAATTCTGGCTGTCGACAAAAAAATATCGCGTTCTGCGTACTTCCAATTAGGTTGGTTTTTTTCATTATATGGAATGCAATTTACACAATATGACATCATCAAAATCAGACACAAAAACCTTAAAAAATGACAAAACACCTTATATTTTTGCAATTCTTCTTGACAATATCAGACCTATTGTGTTTTATTGCAAAACGTGAAAGGTCTTACAAGATTTTTTTTTCTAATTGATATAAAAGTTTGAGTTAGTATTTTTACGACACTAAACAAAAAAATCTAGATTATATTTTTTAGTATCTAAGGTTAAAGAGTAACAATATTTTTTTATTTTTGCATGGCCAATAGTTATTATTATAATTATATTTAATACAAAGTATATTTCAATACACAGTTACATAAAAAATTGAATAGGCTTTTGCAATATAGAACCTAGACTGAAGCCCGTCGTAATCATACCCGTTAATCCACTCAAATGATTAGATAAAAATATAAAAAAAGAGGCATACAATATGAGAATGACATTTTTATTACGAGACTGTCTGCTCTACGTAATAAGCTCCAAAGATGGCGACTAGGCGGTCAGACTACTGCAGACAGGTTTACCTACTTATATTACGCTGCTGGTAATAAAAAATCACATATAGAGAATGTTTTTTTTATTTGTATGTAAATGTTACAAGTCAAAAAATATAAAAAGTACTGTACATAATGTTTTTTTTTAAATATATGTTATTTAATTAATAATACGTATCATTTGCACATATGTATAGAAATAAAATCATTAGAATTTGTATTACACATCTAGATTACAATTTAACCAAAAAAATTTATAAATGAGATCACCAGATGAGATCATTTTGTGTTTTTTTATTAAAAGCAGCAAGTTTCTTCTAATTTATAACTTTTAATAAAATATATTAAGCATTTTTTCGCTATAGAAGTGAGACATTACTTGTCTGAGGCAGATGGCAAGGTAAACCTCCCGCTTCCTATACGTAGTGAAGAAAGTCAATTTTAGCACCAAATGTCAAATCATTTTTATCGTCTATCTATGATACAGATACAATTATTTCAAATTCAATTACTATCTAAACAAATGACTATGTTATTTAAAAGGTACATTAATATTTTATATTACTTAACATAAATGCGTGGTGGGTATTGAGATAAGATCCTCAACTAGCCACGAATCCCATCATATTGTCAAATATTCTTATTTACACGACTAAATAAATATGCAATTAAATTAATTTTAAATTGTGTTTATAATATATTTTATATTGTGCAAGACATTTATTATCGAGACGTTTTTATTGAATGAAGTTATCACTTAAAATAAGGAACTTTGTACAGATAACTAATATTAAAGTTATATATTATGTTGCTGAGAGGTTTCCAAGTGATCATAGCTTATACATAAGATAGTGGATTTGGGGTTGTGATGTTAAATTTAATATAAATTCGAAATTTAAACAGATTCTCTATTAGGATATATGATTTTTTTTATAAAAAAAAAATATTTACCGTCGCAAAAAATGTGGCTTTAATTTATCTGAATGTTGCACATAGATATTATATTCATTTCTACCATGAGAGACAAATATCATGTTAAGTTGAATAATATTTTAATACGAGAAACATATTTAATCGATAATAAAATTATACAACTATCTGCAGATTAGACTTCTAACAAAGACCTGTCCCGATATGTAGCATTGCTAACTCTCTAAACTGGATAGCCTTTCTTCCTGCCAATTTTATGAAGTTGACAAAGTAAAACCAGTATTGTAAGAATGAGACAGCTGGCCCTATGAGAATCAGATAAGGAGTGTTACCTCTAAATAGTACTCTGCTTCATGGTGCTTATTCATATTTTAATTCAAATAAAATGTCGCAAACAATCGCAAAATTAAAGGCGCAAGGAACATGGCCATGATTTTTAATCTATAGCGTAAGTGCATTTATTGCAAAAAAAAAGAGTTGTCTCAAACTCACGCATATTTATTGTCTATGGTTTTGAAGAAATGTAAAAACGTCGCCTAGTGACGGCAATAGCGTTATTTCGGTAATAAATCGTCGCCATTATTTAACTAGTAATACATCGGTGTGGTTGATTATTTTGATTGTAACTTCTACTTTATACATCATGAATGTTATGTGTCACAGTGTACGTAGAATACGGCACTAATAAAATAACAATAATAATAATAAGTAATTATTAAACGTGGTATAATAATGTCACAATTTTAAACACCTCTCACACAAAAACACACCAGCGTATATTATAAAGCTAAACATTCTCTATTGACCACACTCCCAACAAACACCTATCCTGAATAAACGGTATTGTTATCTCTTTCTAGACTGGCTAACCTCCCTTTCTGCCACTTTTGTTCAGAGCGAGATAGCCGGCCTTATTAGAATTAGATAGGCGTTTAATATTGCGGGCCTAACAGATAATATAGCTTCATGATGTATACAGGGTGTATTCCATGTAGACATATTATTTTACGTATTTAGACCGCACAGTGCTATATTGTCTACTTGCACCGCGAAACTTGCACGTTTACTTGCCACTTATAATGTATTTGTATGTATAAGCATCATTAAGGTAAAAGTTTATATAATTGATATCTAAAAATTACATATTTTAAATGCTTCCATTTTGTGTTTTGTACAATGAGTGTAGTTAATTTATTTAAATATTTATCATCAATTTTTTATGAAAAATAATTGTGTATTACATAGTATATTATTAAATAATTGTAACTTTAGACAGCTTTGAAATATAGTAGTTGTCGCAGTGGAGCGAGCAATATCTTACAATATTATTTTATTTTAAACAATATTAAGGCGTTTTTTTTCAAATATTGGTGTCATAAGTTAATATAAGAATTGTAATTACGGTTTATATTGTCATTTTCAAAACTAACAATTAATCTTATTAATGGTTCCTCCATTTTGTTTAAATATTGTGTAAATTATATAAATATCGTCACGCCCATATCTCTGAAAGGTTAGACAGATACAAATACATCTACAACTAGCGGGCGATATTAGGTCCCATGCTACAACAGGTAGGAAGTTCGTCGCCATATTGGGCGCAGGAAATGGTATGTTTGTCTGATGAACTAAAAATACTTATAAGACCTCGTGCGTCAAAGTCGGACACCGATCCCACTCGACCACAAAGATTATCTTTATTATTATTAAATGAATTGAATAAGACAGACAACTTAAGATTTATACATTTTGACTGCTGCATAAATTATTCACATAAAAAGTACATGTATATTTTGTATAATAGTTTTAAATGTAACGAAAGATAAAACATTTTAATTTAATCTTAGACCAGAGTTACAGAAAAAATGTAAAAAAAACATTACAAAAACAGAGAGAGCTACTGAGATTCTAAACTAGACATATGAAAAAAAAAGATATATGAGGGTTTAAAAACAACCTAAATATATAATTTTCATAATTATTATGTCCCATATACTGTTATACATTCTATAAGAAATGAATTTATATAAACTCATAATTTGACCGACATGCAATAAACAAAGCAAAATTTATTTCATAATATATAAATAACTGTAAAAACACAAGTGATTTCGACCAACAAAGCACATTTTGAAGAAACTGTTCTCAATTTTTGCGACCATTTGATGTGAAAACAAAATTTATATACCTATTTATTATTAAAATTGTGCTTTCTAGAATGTTCATCTAACGATAAATTTTTCATGTTTCTTCATTTCAAAAATATTTTTTTGTATAATGGCAACACGGCAGCGACAATATTATATGCACTGCAAATTGTGTTAAAATTATTTGTTTTCTTTTCTGTAGTTACTATACTTTTCTCTAGTTTATTTCTGTCATTATATGAAAGACTAAAACGTGTCTTTAATTAAATTATTTATCTGCCATCTTTTTTTCACACTTGCTTATATGGACCACAGACTAATCATACACCCTAATGTTGCCAGTTCACTCACTTTTTATTAGTGTAGGTACTAGAGAAATCGGAGTTTATTCCTCGAAACCATTTCTTTACGACAGTAATTGACATTTGATTAATGAAAAATAAATAAAACTGTCCAAAGCTATCGTCTTCACGCTTTCAGTGAAAACATAAGATTGCATGTAGATTTTTTTTGTATATTGTGTTTTTTTTTCAGGTTTCAGTTTGGCGTTGGTTAATTTTTGATGAGATTAAATTCAAATCGGAGTTTGGTTATTAATAACGCGTCTTCTACACAACGTGACACTGGCAGAGTATCTCGTGCCTGACACAATGAAGGGCCATTCAACCAAGAGTTAAATTGGATTCAAAATATTAGGTTTTTGTATGAATTGAGCTTGATAACTTTGAGCTTTGTTCATAATTTAAGATTATTTAATATTTGACATAAAATAACAAGTTGTTTTTTGCTCTAGATGTACCAAGCGCTATTTTTTAAACAGAGTACTAGAACATTCGTAAACATTGATCACGTATGTGTAGCCACACTAATAAAAATATTTTAAAATATATTTCATATGATAAGAATATTGTATCTGCACGAAAATTATACTTTCTTGCGCTACAACTTTAAAACTAATGTAATTTTAGAGTTTACTTCGTAGAAATTACTAGTGTTGTTTATCTAAACAAAAAATGAATATGTAAATATAATTTGTTTCACATATCGTCAGTCACCGTTAGATAACAAATAAATAATCAGCAAGTTAAGATATAAAAAAATAAATGCCAATTTATTTGTACCAAGACCCTCGTTTCTTGTGATTAATTCAACAAGGTTTTAGTAAAAAAAATAATAATTTTTCAATAAGGACGGATACTCAGCAGGAACCTTTTCAAAAATAAAGAAAATCTTTTATTTAGCAGTAAAGACATAGCCAATATAAAATAAAATTTAAATATAACGTGTCTAGAACATTCTATCAGTGATAGTAGCTTGCTGAAAATGCAATTTTTTTATTTATTATTCATAACAAGCAAAAACTATTGGAGATCATTGAATGTTGCTAAAATTCTACATTATTAGAGCGGTATATATGTTTTAGTAATATAAATAAATACATTATATTTACACCTATTATTTACAATTATATTATTATTTACAATTTTTAACTAATATTAATTTCTGGCAAAAGTGACTCACAATCTCTAAAATTTTAATTTAATTGCAGATATCAATAAATTTAACTTGAACGAATGAAGGATGTACTTTTTTTGGTTTAATGGGCTTTATAGTCTATTATGATTAGCGAACAACAAATCCACTGGATATAATATGATCAGTCGATTATGGTTATACAAGTACTGAACATATACATTGTTATATAGTACCGAATCCTTTAAAAAAGAAATAAATATCAACACAATCATATCTCTGAAGGAGTTGGAACTTATGCACCCACGATTAACCGACGACATTAGGTCCAATATTTGACACAAATCAAATCCCTCGCAACTCTGTTTTCAAATAAACTGAAAAAACTGATAGAACTAGTTGCCCTGACTGGAAGTCAAATCCGGGATCTGGTACGTCAAAGTCGGACACCAACTTACACTTAACCGCAGAGGAATTCTTTTAAATGGATTTATTTAAATGATGGATAGTTTGTTTCCATTTACTAACCAAGTATTTAAATTTAACAGTAAATACAAAAATGGTTTGAAATTTGCATCTATATAAATTAACAAGAATATAGAGAAACAAGAAATATAGGCATACATTATCACAAATAAGTTTTGTAACCTAACCACATTCCACCCAAATAAGTACTTCTTAGTTTTATATATGTACGTATTTCTAGCGACTAACGCCATTTTTATATATATTACATACTTACATACTTGGTGTACGCTTTTTAATTCTTTTTTGACATGTAGTGACAGATCAAGATGAGCACACGTTTAGAAACCAACATCCTTGTTTATTACGTAATATGAAAGAGAGCGAGTTCTGCCATTTGATTCTAATATTCATTTCTGCCTTTTATATTTATATATGTAACATAAAATTTCTTCACGGAAAATTCCTGGCGGGGTAGGCAGAGCTTATCGAGTTTCAAATATTACGATTCCTACATACTTGCCCAGTTTGCCCCACATTCATCACTCTCTTCGTGCAAACACTCCGTTTCACAGACCCCAACCCAGGTAGCTACAGCCATGCTTGTTCGCTTGTATGTCTGTTTAGTAATCTTTCATTCTTTTTACATGCCCTAACCATCAGAGCATACCCTTTCTTTTTCTTACACCGACACATTCTTTCAATCATTACCCTTTCTCTGATCACACTATTACAAATGCAGACCGCGAAGTGTTTCTTTTATATACTTGATTATACATAATTTTTATTGAATACATAATGAATCACGGCAGTGGGTGTATTCCATACAATTATGTGAATTTTTATATCAGAGGAGGCAAACGGGCAAGTGGGTCATCTGATGGCGATTTTTTTTAACTCTATATTAAAATGGTATTTTTAAATTAAAATAGCAATATTTATTAATTAAAAGCGTTGCATAGTTGACTAAGGAGAACAGGCGTGTGTTATTGATGTGATTATTGTTTCATTATAAAAATTGTTTTGTCTTTTATGATATTGATAATTTTTTTTATTTATATACAGATGTCGTTTTGATATTATGTAAGATATTTAATAATCAAAATAAGACTAAAGTATCATGATTCATCAAATTTAAAACGATTTAAATAAACACATATTTCAGGTCCATTTGTGTTTGTTATTTTAAAAGCGGTGGTTTTACTGGACCATTCCAAATAATATATAAAAAAATGTGATAGTTTAAGAATTTTTTTAAGAAAAATTTGTTATATTTTGTTTAATTTCTTCAAGGGGAATAATTTGTTAAAATAGTATTTTAGCCCGATGATGTATGATAGCCAGGGAAGAGATATATTGAATATTACATTTTTTGAATTACAATTCCAATTCACAAATTTTGGTATTATTTAACGCTTTCCTGCATAAAAAAGCAATAAAATATTGTATCACATTCGGTATGTATAAAAATACATGAAGCAATAATTTTTAAAGTTGACACGAATTTTTCTTTCTTCGTTATCGTAACCTCGGAGCCATTTCGGCGATATAATTAAATTCACTCAGATGGATTCACGTCGCATCAGCATTTATGTATAAAAATACACGAAATACAATTTTTAAACTCAGTACACTCAGTGCTTCGATTTAACCGACCGATTTACAAATAAACTGTGGAACCGGTCGAGTAAACGACGGCACCGGCCGAACCTAAACCAACGTTACGATTCTTCTCGTTCCTAACCCTAAATTTAGGTTAGCAAATTTGAAGAGTCTCACTTAGCGATACAGTCGAACGAGTCCAGGTCCCGCACTAGTACAGCGTGTCATCCGGGTACAGCACGAGCGCGACGGCGGCGGCGGGGGCTGTGGCGGGGGGCGCGGCGGGCGCGGGCGGGCCTCAGGACGGCGGCGGCGGCGCCGCGCGGGGCGGGGACAGCGGCGAGCGGGGCGGCAGCAGAGACTCGCGGCTGGCCCGCAGGTTGGGCAGCGAGCGCGCCGCGCGGGCCTCCCGCCGCGCCTCCAGCGCCAGCAGCGACCGGATGTCCGCCTCCAGCGGGTCCACGCTGATGTGGTACACGCCCGCCTGCAACATGACAGACCTACGCTCGATACGTGCTCGTGTTGTGGACGTGTGTTTGGCCATTATTCAATGTGTTTGGGCATTTATATAAACTAGTGTCCGCCCGGTGGTCGAAATTCGACCTATAAGGTCGAAAGTTAATTAAAAACTCTTTTATAGTTTGCTAAGTGTCCTTGCCCGTTATATTTAGAAATATAAAACCTTAAAAAATATTAAATGTCAGACGAAACAATTTGACAAAAGAGTATGTATGCGTGTAACAGATACTTGTGTTTGTGTATGTGTGAAATGCATGCTAGTGTGGGTAATATTTTATTTATTGATTTAATGTAGTTTATAAAAATATTAGCGTTCTGCACTTCTCCTGCACATAAACTATAAGTGTGCCAAACTTTATGCTCCGGCGTCTGCGCAATTTTCGTAAAAAGGGGTCCAATTTTTTTTCATCACGTATTAATATAAAGATCATTGCGTTACGACCGTCGACTGACACCCACGACGCAAGCTTTGCTCACCCTTCGGCCTAACCTAAAGACCCATTATCCAAAAATGTTTATTGTCTACCTTCTGGGCACATACTATACAAAATAGCTATTTTCTAACTTCGTTAAGCAGAAAAACAATATGCACACCTCGGACAGTATGAAAGAAAGCCGCAGACTCTGCTTCGCCACGCCCGACAAGTACATGTAATATTTTCTTATTTTCCTGCACTAAGCATGCAACATATACATGTAAAGGAGACGAAATCAGGAGCAGGGGATAACCGATGACGAGACGTACATAAAATTGTAAACGAACCTCAAAGGTGGGCTGCTGGTCGTCCGCGGGTGGGTCGGGCGGCGGCGAGGCCGCGGGCCGGTCCGCCAGCCGCGTGTCGGAGCGGCGGCGCGCGTCGGCGCGGTCGGGCCGCAGGCGCGCGTCGGCGAGCGCGGAGAGACGGCGGTGCGGGTTCCCGCGGTAGCTCTCGAAGCCCCCGCTCTCGTCCTCCTCGTGGTAGGCGGCGGGAGGGGGCGGGGGCTCGATGTTCGCCACGACCTGCCCCCGGGTACTGCGCTCCCGCCGTTTACTCCGCGGCGGCGAACCGTGGATCGGAATTTTCTCTGGTGCGTTTTGTATTAACAGTATCCTGAAAACGTTATCGAGCTATTGGTTTTCGTCGTATGAACTTGATATGATTAGGTGCTTTGTACATTTATTTATTTACCTCGGAATATAGGCTACCCGATTGCAAAATTTCATCACAATCGGTTCAGTAATTTTAGCGTAAATCACGACCGGGATTCAGACAGACAGACAAAAAATCCAAAAAAATAAAAATATGTTTTAATGCCTATCTTTAGTCGCCTGGGCCTATTTTTTCAATATCTTCAATGTACGGAATTCACTCTTCTACATTTTTATTATTTATATAGATTATAGACTTTTATGCATTCTTAAATTATAAAATTAATAATTATTATTACATTTTTATTTTTTGTGATGGTAAATTGTTTTAAAAAATACCTTAGGATATCTGTGGTCTAAGAAGTATGTTGTGTACCTATAATAAATAAATTAAAAAAAAACCTGTTATGTGCCCGCCATCTATTGCAAAGATGTAGGTATTGTCTGCACTGGATGTACATAAATACGGCTCCTCCCGTAAATCCAACAGCGACTACAACTAGCTTTGTCCAAAAAGGCCACGCTGGAAAACAAGAATTAAATATTAAAAAAAAAAGTACCTTATCCCCGAAGGGGTAGGCAGAGGTGTGCTAGTATATCCACGACGTCTCGTACATATACTAGAAGACCCACGATTAGCCAAGGTACTAGGGCCCATGATGTGATAGATGGCAAGCCTATCGCCACTTCGGGCACATTCCGATCCCGGGCAATGTTATGCTTATTCAGAAAATCTGAAAAACATTTTAAGAAAAGTTGCCCGACCTGGGAATTGAACCCGAGACCCTACGTGGCTAACGGTCTTAACAGGTGACACATGTACCTACCGTTACACCACAAATAAGAAAATATAATAAAGAAAACTAGAAGACTTGACAAGGGCACTAGTTTTAACCCAGAGTGACTGACTTTGAGCTCTGCAACTCAAAAGGGCAACCAGGTTAAATTCTAGATTAGGTCGCATTCGAGCACACGAATCTGGGTTTTATTACGAAGTTTTCCTTTATCGTAAGAGCAATGTGTAAATTTACTCGAGTAAATTTTCCCATTGCTCTTTTAAATTCTAAAAAAAATTTTTGGCAAAGGGCAGAGTTCAAACCTGAACTACCGAAATGAAAATCACCATAAACTCCGAGGCTCTCCGAAGCGATATTGGTGAAAACTAGTTGTAGCTAGCTGTGCCCGCGACTTAGTAAGCGTATTTATTTAATTATTTTATACGTTTTTAAAATAAAATTATAAAATAAAAGAAGCCTAAGCCGTTCCTTATTATATTAACTGTCTGCCAGTGAAAGTCCCGTCTAAATCGGTCCAGCCGTTTCAGAGATTAGCGGGTACAAACTGACAGAGAAAAAATTTTAAAAAATATTATTTTGGTATATATACCTTGTAAATATACATGCATTTATAGACACTTCAATTTTATTTATTTCTATAGAATATAGATACAAAAGTCATGTACGATTAGTTTTCGTTTTAATTTATAAAAAAATTAAGAAGGCCAATTTCATAATAAAAAAATCGTTACGCCTATATCCCCGAAGGTGTAAGCAGAAGTATAAATTTATGCACCAACAATTGGCCGACGATATTAGGTCCCATGATGCGACAAGTGGCAAGTCCGTTGCCATATCATTTGGAGCACAACACCAATCCCAAACAGTTTTTCAGATAAACTAGACAAACGGGTTGCCCTACCTGGGAGTCGAACCCGGTACCTCGTGAGTAGACATCGACTACGCAAACTAATCTATAAAATAGGACCAATTTCATAATGATAAGAAATACCCGTAACAAAACACCTACATCTTAACGGTGTGTTGTCAAACACACCTCAAGGGGAATTTCAAACTCATGTCGACCTCTACCGGCTACCATATCCTCCGCTCTATCAGCTGTTACCAGTGAAGTCATACACAAAGAACGAATTCTGACGCATATCTTGAGCATTTCTTGTCTCCCAATGACAACTGCGCTACGGTTTTTTGAAATAACCTTGGAGTCACCTTGGAATTATTTAAATAACATGGCCGTTTCGCTTGTACGGCGATACTTGTGATAATATTTTTCAAGTTTTACACAATATATGTGTAGGTACCAAACAAACGGAACGATTTATTAAACGTACGAAACCACCAACGCACCGACGGGCACCAAAGGGGGTAATGCTGCGTTGCCAGTATGAGACTGAAGTGTTAAGCCTCATGGTAAATCTCTAACACCTACACTATGTTATCTGCTATTACGGCCGTTCTTTCTCCTCGCAAGCAGTTGTTATAATATAAATCAATATAAATCAGGAATGCAGCAAATATTAATATCATCAAAAACATGGTAAAACGACATTTTCTAAGTTCACTGTGATAGGATATATTTCCAAACTTTTATGTTTACAATTTTATTTTAATACAATGCAATAATATACAAATTTATTTAATTATTTTATTTTTATTTCATTTACGAGCACTCGTGACTGCTCTTTACATGAATTATATTTAATATTCCAATAATGTGTTAGATTTTATGCTTATAGCATCTTTGCACAATACTTTGTTGACTTATTTCTTATGGTATATAAGGTTGCCTGGAAGATGTTGACTTGTCGATAGGGCTGCCTTTGTGTATAATTTAGTCTTTAAGTTTTATTTTGTGCGTTTATCTCTTTTGTATTTTTTGCTGCACTATAAAGAGTTATTCTATTCTAAACTAACTTTAATAAAAATATGTATAGATTTATATATTTAACATCATAATATAACCTTTAATCAGTTATCTAAGCAGCAAACGTAAACAAGGATGTTGATACATATTAATTATATTATTATTTATATAAAATAAATCACATTTCTAACATATTTTTACAATGTTAAAGTTTGCAGTGCAACTCAGTTAAACAATCTCTTAGACAAGTGAAAACAAAGAGAATAATACAAATATATCTTCACACCAAGTCACTCAGTTGGTAGGCAGTATTGTTGGCAAAGCATCACAATTCTTATATACTTGCCTATCTTCCTCTACATTCATCACTCACTTCATTGATTTTGGAGGTTTTTGTCACTACCCTCTTATAATACATAAATAACTAATATTAATAAATTATTCAAAAATTCCAGAAATAAAAAAAATATATGTTCTGAACATTTAATCACATTTTAATGTAATTATACACTAAAAATAACTGTACATTAACAATCATCACACTAGTAACAATTGAAATACATAGTAAGTACACCTCGTTATAATAACCTGCTTTATTTACAATTGATTATGCAAATAAATTAAAAGTTCTATTTACATTGCACAATAACGTTGGACATCACTAGCACTGACTCCTCCTCTAGTAACGGACATCCTGGTTCATTTGACCACTTTTTTAAGTCTCGTATTTTTCACCATCACACTGGCTTGCCCAAAACAAACAATTACCAATACCACTATAACATATTAGAGTCAATGCCGCTAAGAAAACAACGCTGCACACTGTACACGGCTTTCGTTCAAGGAAAAACCCAATTAAATATAAAACCATAAACATAACATGCGTATTTACTAATGCCGGGTTCACTGGTTTCGGAATTAGCAGCACAGGAATCAACCACTGTAAACAATACATGTCGCAGGCTTTATAGTTTGGCGAGAGCTATTGTCATCACAATATACATTAATTAGAATTAATTTCGCAATCGACATGTTTTGTAGGCTATCATTGTAGCGGAGTTAATTAATGTCAAGGTAAATCACGAGCAAGCGGTAGAATTTAATAATTTATTTGTAGTTTTCGTCTCGTTTTTAAATGTCTACGTCGGAATTTAGACTTCAAAGATATTGATTTGACATTGACATTTGACAGGTAATATTTAATCCTTCTTAGTCTACACTCGTATAGTTTACATGTTGCCAATAACAAATAGTCCAAAGAGGCTTACATAAAAATATTATACTGAAAACGACACAAAAACATCATTCTAAATTAATTAATTTTTTTATTATTGTAAGGAGCAAGTGAAGTTTATACTAGTTAGAACAGTTGACTGTTGGTGTAGGGTAGCCATCTCAGATTATGTAGGTATTAAAGATACGCCGGTGGCCACAGCAAAATTTACTTTTGCCTAAAGTTTAAATACATGTAATCGGCCTAAGCTATAGATATGCTGCCTCTTTTGCAGTGTTACATACCTACATTGTCTGCGTGGCACAGTGAGAAGGAAACATATTATTTAATCAGTGTATTTTAACAAAATTTTGATTTCTTGATTTTTTATGTTTCAGATTTTAGTGTATTGAGAACACCAAATTTTTTAATCTTTTGGAAAATAAATTAAAAAAAAAAAAATAACAAAGATAAAGTATGGAGATCACGACGACGTCTTATTGGTAGCCATTGAAGTCTCGCCCGGTATTCCGACA
>DVZL01002432.1:0-15488 GCA_018236625.1 Lasaia peninsularis
AACACCGTGACATTGACTAGGTGGTAGAGTCTTGCAACGACTCGCCCGGATTGGTGCCACCGCCTTACCTATTCCTACCACAATAGCGGCAATGCACACCATTGTCGTGTTCTGGTTTGGAGGGTAGGGTAGCCGGTAAACTTACTCACGCAAAAGGCTTACCATCCAAGCCTCAGGTTGGCAACGCACCATTTCCACCTTTTGGTGTCTATAGGCGACGTGTATTTCTTACCATCAAGAAATCCGTCTGCTTGTTTGCTTTCCAATATCATAAAAAAAACACTTAACGATTATATAAATAGCATAACGGGTATATACCTACTTGTTTTGGGGTTACATCAGTTTGTCTCTACATATATTTAATATTTAAATGGTAAGATAAAAAAGAAAAATTATAGAATCAAGCGTTACTTTGTCGAAAATTTCATTTCATTTCCTCAGAAAAATAATTATCCAAACTCCCGCCTTGAGTGCGATTTGATCAAGCAAGACACAATTTTCTCTCAACGTTGTAAGTACGTTTCGCTTCGCAACCGAAGCGTCATCAGGAGAACTAAACTGCTCTCTACGACGATTAGCCTTTCTATCATGAACACTTATTGCAATATTACACTTTACAATTAATAACAGCACCTTTTCAAAATCAACAATACTAATTCACGATAAAAGGAAAAATATATTTGAAGGCACTAATAATATATTTTTCTACAAGTCGTCTTGAAGACTAAAATTTGTACAACGCTGGTGAATGCACGGTACATGTCTAATAATAAAGCAATTATATTATATTTTGTTATGTTTGTCCATGGGTGAAGTAAAAAGTAATTATTGTCGTTAAAATATATTATTGCGACGAAGAGGCTTTGTTAAATTCCTTTCTTCTATCAGAAAAGCGTAACATGAGACATCGTTCTAACTTGTTTGAGTATGAACAACCATTATCTTCAGATTCTGAAATAAATTGAAAACATTAATCTTTTAAGAGGATGGCTATTGATTAATCTTTTATCTAAAGGTTAATCTGTTTGTTAGTTACGAATATATTTTAAAAAAGTGTACGTAGGTACTCATGCTCAGGGCCGTAGGCTACCGCCGTATCTGCCGTTGTGTACGGCAAAAAAAAGTGTATAAAAGCTATTTTTGCCGCGTAAAGTGTTGTGGTCATGGACGTAATATTACGTCCATGGTTGTGGTGCTTAAAAATATTGAAATCTTGGGACGTTCGCCATATTGACTACGACTATAACATTTGTTGTGCATTCTGTTACGTTTAGTGCGTATTACTAAACTTATTTCAGATTATTGCTATCTTCTTTCAACATAAATATAAAGAAATAAAAAGAAAATAATATTAGTAAGAACACAGTAATAGAAAGAAGAGACAGATGTAAAACACCATGAAGTTATATCTGGCTCTCATATTAAACATTTTGTCTCATTCTTAAAGGTTCGCCACTATAGAGTATGTAAGTTACCAATAATTCTAGGTACGTATTGGAGACAGGTCTTCAGATAGTAATATAGTAGCTTAAGCTACTGTAGCTTAATACAAAACACGTCCAATGGTGACTGAGTTTCGCTGCGCAATTTCTACAGGCATTTTATTGGTACTAATATATCGATTTAAAGCCGTAAGAACTATTACGTAACAAATTTCACAAGACGTTATTGATGCATATGTTTTAGTTTTATATTATTCTGGAAAAATAGATTTTATTAGGCTGAAATCTATTTTTCCAGAATAATATAAAACCAAAAAATATGCATCATTAACTCATACAAGTGTCTCATAAAATTTGTAGTTTGCTTACGTTAAAAAAAGTGACGTCTTCTACCGAGCAACTTTCCCAACCAATGAGATAGCAAACAATTTGAAGTTCTACGATTTGATTGGCCGAAGATGTGTTAGGTTGATGGTCTTTTTTTTTCAGAATCTTTAGTGTAAGAGATAACCTCTACATGTCAACAAATTCATACGACATAAAAAGCCTGATAAAAAGTAGGATACCTGATTCTAGTTCTTGGAAGCACGATCTAATCTGATCTTTTAATAATGCTCGAGATTGTTGAGAATTTACGGACCCTTGTATTTTATTCCATAGTTCTGCTTCACGAGGAATACCATGAGCATCAACCTATGCAGAAGAAGATCTTTACTGAAATACTTAAGCTTGATATTATACAAACTCAACAACATTCTAACAGTAATGATCTAAACGCAGTAAAACTGCAAAAAATCTACTTTGATTTCATTTTTTTTGTCCCATAGGTATGGGGCTGTTCATTAATCACCTGATGTTTTTTTGGCATGTTTTGACCCCCCCTCCCCCTTGATGATACGTGGTGAAGTTTTTTGTTTTTGTTTTCGTTTTAATTTCATAAAGCATCGAAATAATTGCCATAAGTTTATGGGACCACTTCTGAAGAATTATAAAAATCTATTTATAATTGACGAAGCACCTACCTATCTTGTAAACAAAAAAAAAAACAATAACATAGAAATTAATTGTGAAGAAATTACCTC
Organism: Lasaia peninsularis; assembly: GCA_018236625.1. Taxonomy (NCBI): domain Eukaryota; kingdom Metazoa; phylum Arthropoda; class Insecta; order Lepidoptera; family Riodinidae; genus Lasaia; species Lasaia peninsularis. Next base: position 2,525 of record DVZL01002432.1, read on the forward strand.
CATTTTGAAGACGTTAACAATGTTATAATATATGCAATGTATTTCATACCCAAAGGATAAACACGTTACTCTATTAATATCTATTATTAAGACTCTATAATCTAGGTGGTACAGTTTTGCAACGACTCACCCGGATGGGTAAAACTGCCTTACCTATTCCTGCCACAATAGCGTCAGTGCTCGTCATTGTCGTGTTCTGGTTTGGAGGGTGGGGTAGCCGGTAAACTTACTCATCCAAGAGGCTTACCATCCCAGCCTCAGGTTGGCAAAGCACCATTCCTACCTTTGATGTCTACAGGCGACGTGTATTTCTTACCATCAGGAAATCTGTCTGCTTGTTTGCCTTAGAATATCATAAAAAATAGGTCGGTTTTACTAATAACATTACCAATCAATTTTAATCTATAATATAATCTTAAAACCAGGTAGGTACAATTTAGTTGTAGCAGGTTCGAGATTTTCTTTATTGTTTCATAATTATTGAATTTCGTGTACAAATTCAGTAAAATTAGTCAATTTTGGTGTATAACTAAAAGTGTACAAGTCAAGTATTCGTGAAGAAATTAGTGTATGTATTTTCTCGATGCCGCCAAATTTCGATCATTGAGCTTAGGTATGATGGCACCTCTTTAGCTAAGACCCTGGCATGACTTTATGACGACTCATGACTATTTTAAACTTGATGCAAATTTATTATACCTGACTAATTGCAGATGCTTACGCGCATGCCAAAAATATAATAATAATAGGTATATAAAGTTAGACAAGAATGAAAAAGATTTCCATTCTGAAGCTTCAATTTATTTTGTCCCATTATTTAATTATAAGAAGCGAAACTTGGGACGTCTTTGTGGCATCCTATTTGATTAACTGTGGGAGGAGTGAATGCTTTATATAAAAACGTCTTACCACTTTTAAATTTGCAAATACACATTGGCTTAAACACTGAAAAAAAAAACAATATAAAAAATCTATATTATTCATCGTTGGTGAAAATTCCACATATTCATATTTTAAATGAGAAACACACTACATACTTTTATAATTGAAAATTATTTTTGAAATAGCTAACCGGTTCACTTTTTACATCATCATCAGAGTTAAAAATTGTTAGTAGGTAACTTAAGTTTTGTAAAATTATAAGTTACATGTGAAAAAATACTTACAAGTGTTTCTCATTTAAAATATTAATAAAAATAATTTCAAAATAATCATACATTATACTGAGAAAACAAAAATGATCCTATGACTGCTGTGGCCATACCTACATGAAATTTGAATCAAACTTACTAATAGAGAAAAAAAACTGAGACTTATAGCTTAATAGGTGAGATGAATTCTAACTGCTAAAACTCAGCTCTGTAGAATACTACTATTTCAAGAGAAAGCCAGTAAGGCGATTATTATATTTATTTTTATTTAGAATCATACTTTATTATAAGTACGAAGGTGGGTCAGTTTGTTTGTTGAGGTGGGAGAGTGATATAGGACATGTCTTATCACCACATATATACAGGTTCTCACGGGAAAGCAAAGAAAACTAAGTTTGATATATTGTGGTAGCAGCCAATAGATCGTATAGCCTTCTTATAAATGAGCACCATTAAGTCGATCATCTAACTGATACTTTTAGCAAGACTTGTATTTGTCAAAGCAAGATATTCTAATTTTATTTCATCCTGCTATCCCGGCGAACTTCGTTCCGTCTGCACTTAGGAGTGTGAAAAATATATTATGTTGATCGATTCTGATACCTACTCGACATACACACAAAACTTCATGAGAACGAGACGGGTAAAAAAGTTCGAAAAAAGTAGAATTCGACCCAATCTCATATTGGGCCAGTTTTCCCTTCTGAGTTGCGGAGGTCAAATGGCAATCCCTTCTTAGATTCGTCAGGTTAGGTAGCCGACCCTGATAAAGAAATGAAATAAGGCTGGGACGAGGACGAAATCTACATACTCGAGAACGGCTGAAACGATTACGCTAAAAACTGGTGAGGAGGTATCTTAGAACTAGCGAATGGACGTTTTGTCCCATTCCATTTCGTTCTTATGAAATTTTGTGTTCGTATCAGGAAGGTATAACAAACATCATTTATTTTTCATACACCTAAGAGCTGTATGAATTTCGCCGGGACAACTTAGCAATTAATAAAGTTAACTAAATTTATAATACCGACCTGATCACTATCATCATTACCGAAGAGTGGTTCGTTTCTTCTGTGTCTCGTTAGACTAGAGTTAGTCCTATTATAAGAATGGCTTACTGCTTGTGGAATACTTCCATTCTTTCCCACATAATCAAAGTTTATATCAGACCCATTAATGACGTCTATCTGATCGGAAAAGTTTAAATTACGTCGTTCATGATTGTACTGATTTTTTTCTGGTCGTGTATTAGCGTCAATACGAGAAATATCATTATAGTTTTCTTCATACCGCCGATGTCTTTTTTGGATATTCGTATCAGAGCAACTACGTAATGCTTCTGCTACATCTTCCTTCAGAAGGTGTATATTACCATCACCTGAAGCCAGGATTGAAGGTACAAACAGTAGTAGAATGAGACCAATCATCGCAATGATTGTGAGTTGGTGGTTCTGGGAATATAAAGCTGATATACAGGATGTTATTATTCTTGACAGCTGACGATAATTGTGTTACGGATAATTGCTAATTGGCTATTCATACATCACTCTTGGACACTATAGATTGACAATGTGTAGTATGTTTAATGAAATAATGATTAGGTGTCGGGGGTTCCCTCTGCCTGTGTTGAGTGATTCTCATAGTGTAAGTTATATTATATTTTTAGCCGACTTCAAAAAAAGGAGGTTCTCAAATCGTCGGTATATTTTTTATGTATGTTTACTGATTATTCGAAGACGCTTGAATCGATTTGGATAATTTATTTTGACAGGGTATTGGCTTTTTTTTTGAAGTATACCTCACAGGTGGGCCCATGGTTACCATGTTAAGACCTGATGATGGGGTCCTAGAGAAATCGAAAGAAATCGAGATAACTCTTCATTTTATAGGCACACTTGAAAGGATACATGGATAGCTTCAAAGGTGATCACATATAAATTTTATGGCGATTGGTTCAGTGTTTTTTGATATATGAATTAACAAATGCCTTAATGACATGTTAATCGAGTTGTAGTCAGGTTTTTTGCAGTTTTACTGCGTTGTAATTATTTATCAATAAGCTTGGATGTTTTAGAAATATATTAGGTATCTAATAGATAGAGTTATTGTTGAAGGATTGGCTTATCTGTGGTAGCAGTGATACTCTTTCTTTTCGTTATGGGATTTCACGTGACCATATGAAAATAGCAGAATGAGAAAGGGTAATGAGAGAGACAAACTGCAAGGATTCAAAAACGTTTTTATTGTGTCATTGCTTTCTTTATATTTATTTTTTTCTTTCTTTAATATTTACATTTCCGAGATATTAGTAATGTTGCATCTCATTCCGTGCTAGTACTATATTAAGTAATTAACGTCTGGAAAGTAGTTTCTTCCGACTACGTTAAGACTGTTGGCCACGTAAGGTCCCGGATTCAATTCCCGAGTCGGGCAAATTTTCTCAAATGTTTTTCAGATTATTCTGAGTAAGCATTACATTGCCAGGGATTGGAATGTGTCCGAAGTGGTGATAGGCTTGCCATCTATCTCATCATGGCTCATTAATACTTACCTTGGCTATTTGTGGGGGAACACCCACAATTAGCCAAGGTATATCTACTGGACTCACTAGTTGTGGATATACTAGCACACCCCTTCAGGGATAATAGGGGTGAAGGTACTTTTACAACTAACAAAATAAAATATGAATATTTAGATCGAGAATTAATAAACTGGTGGTAGACTGCTGTGCAGCAACTCGCCCGAGGGATCCACCGCCTTACCTATTCCTACCGCCATAATGACAATGTTGTGTTTCGGTTCGGAGGGTAGGGTAGACTTGCATATCAGGCCTAACAGCCCGACCACAGGCCAGCGACGCTCATTTATGGTATCTATAGCTCACGGTTGCGTAGCGAACACAGGTCTATAGACTCGTGTGTCTGTTTGCTGTCTTATCCCATAAAAAAATACTTTGAGGAGCACTTATGTTAGGTGGTTGAAAGGTTAAATAGACTACTTTTTATCCCGATACCTGAATAGGTTCTCGCGGGATTGGAGGTAACATCTAGTCAAGTAAAGAACCAACTTAAATGTAAATTATGAACGAAAAAAACTAACTGTAAAATGTTTCATTTATGTTTATTAAAAATAATGATTTAAATTACACTAAAATGACGAAGCACAATAAATGTTTTCTGTGTTTTTTTATTAAATAATAATTATATTAAGCTAAAGAGATTGATAGTTTCAATATATTATAAAAATGGAAATAAAGTGTATTTATTTATATTTATATGTAGGTACAAGTCTTTTTTTAAGAAAATTATACTAAAAGTTTCTGAAGTCGGAGTGTTTGTAAGAAGAGATTAATGAACGTGGATGAAGTTAGGCAAGTATGTAGGGATCGTGACGCTTGGCACTCGATGCTCTCTGCCTACCTGGACCTGGCGTGAAGATATGTATATATGTAAAATGATAATATGTATTTACATACTTGTATCAAATACGATGTTTCGCTACCATCAAGAAATAATGTTAAACTGTGGGTTGTGGTACCATCAAGAAAATGTATAAAAGTGTGAGATGTGGTACCATCAAGAAATTATATACAACTGTAGGTTGTGGTACCATCAAGAAATTATACACAACTGTAGGTTGTGGTACCATAAAGAAATTATGTAAAACTAATACGTAAATATATTATTTAATTACTTATTTACATCTATAAGATACTTTTATCGTTCACCCTTTGCCATAATGTCCCCATTTTCCATTTCGCCACCCAGACCACGCTGGTCCTATGTCTCCATCGTATACTTTCACACCAGTATCACCCCAATATGATCCATAACTGCTACCGGCTAAGGCAGATATTCCTCTAATTCCATATGGTTTTATAATACTAGCAAGGCCTGTGTAGCTGCTTCCAATGATGCCATGGGTTAACGATGTACCATGTCCTCCATAGGTCCCAGTGATGTGGAAGGTCAAGGGAATATGGATATCTCTTCTGATAGACCGTAGATTTGGCCAAAATGTCTCGGCTTCAGTAAATGTCTCATCTCCTCGTGATGGGTTTTGGATACCTTAAAAATAAATAATCTATATTATAAATAAAAATGAATTGGTAAATGTATTGCGAAGCACAAAACTCGAGGATGGCTGAACCAATTCGGTTGATTTATTTTTTGTTGCGTTTGACGGAGTCTGAGGAGAGTGTTTATGAAAAAAAATACTGGGAAAATTTTAAGGAATGCAGAGAAAAAATGCTTTTTTTCCCACACAAACTTTTTAGTCGTCAGGCGGTGTAAAGTTCGCCGGGTCAGCTAGTTGAAGTAAAATGATTTAAACGCAGACTAACTGGAAAAAAACGACTTCTGGTTATGATGTGTACGATGCATGTATAAATGAATATTTTATTTATTTACTTACATATATTTATTTGTGAATGCTTTATGTTAAGTGTGTATATTTTAAACGGTGTTTTAATCAATGATTTTATACACAAGATACGCCATCTTCATACTGCACACGAAATAATTGATCTCGTCACGTATATATAATTACAAAAAAAATATGGAAATCACAAGAGTGAAAAAGACAGCTATACGTGAATTAGTTCAAATTAGGACTAATTCTCGGCACGCGTTTTGAGCGCTAATATATCTACCTCTATCTATAATATCTACCTCTTGTTTGTATATAAAATCATTGGTTTTAATAAGTTAATATTTCATTTAATATACATAGGTATGAAATAAATGTATATATTTTGACTAACAAAAACTAGACTTAATTTATCATTGTGTGCACCCTTCATGTTTTATTACTGAGTTAGGTTCACAGGTAGAGAATGCCATATAACATTAAATACATGTTTGTACATATTTTATGCATTCATTTTAAAATAAATAAGTTACTCTTTATTATAACTCTTGTACAATAAAGCGTTAAATAAATACATTTTAATATTATAAACACGTACTCCGATATTATTTATTAGTTCACGTAGCGTAGGTACAAATATTCCTCATGTCGTTTTTTGAAAATACGGAAAATCCATAAAAATTGATCATCCTCAATTAATTACACACATGTTAATTTATTAAATATTCGCACGTGTAGGTAAGTACCGAGTGAAATATTGCAAGATGATATTAATGATATGTAAAGATAGTTTTATAATTTGCGTGTCGTTCCTATTAATATATACATACATCGATTCGCGCCATCTTCCTCGAGATAGATCAGAGAAAGAGTGGGATTAAAAGAAAGTGTCGGTGTAAAAGTGAAAGGGTTATAATGGTTGATAGTTTGGTCATGTGGTAATAATGAAAGATGAAAGATTGAGTAAACAGATATACAGGTACCCTGGGAGACCTAGGACAAATTTAAACTTTTCTAAATTATTTTTATGGAATATGGAAGCGAACAAACACACGGCTCTCCTGATGGTAAGAGACAACCTTGGCTATAGACTAGGTATATATATCTATAGACACCATATATATTGTAGGTGCATCGCTGCCCTGTAGTCAGGCTGTTAAATATTATGAACAAGTCTCCCGTCTATCCTACCCTCCGGACCGGAATCGTCACAATAGGTGGCGGTAGGAATAGGTAATCCCTTTCTGGGCGAGTTGCTGCACAGCACTCTACCACCAGTGGTCTTGTTAACAGTGACCTTGCCTACATGCTGCCTGGTAAAAAGGCAGATGGAATATTCACAGAGGACCGGGTTAGTCCGGATCCAACACGTGTTGATAAAACCCAATAAATATTGATAAAAGCTTACGTTCGCTTGCAGTTGGTAAAGTAGTTGTAGAAATTTCATCTTTCAAAGATTTTGTCTTTTTGATCCAAAGATTCGTAGGTATGTTGTCTCTCCCAGTGGTCATTGGTGGACTTGGTGACAAGTACAATGCTGGGTCCAGTACTGCCATATCCACTGATGTGATAATAAGGACACAGAAGTAATATGTCGATAGCTGTATCTGTAATTATTATAAGAATATTAGTTTGTTTTGACCCCCTCGTTACTCGAGGGGTTAGCGCATATGCTAAGCCACAGGGTTCGGTCTTGGGTCCCGATAAAATATTTGTGTGATAGATGTCTGTATTTTTAGATCTGGGTGATTAATTACCTTTTATTATTTTTTGGATAAATTAAAAATTACAAAATTTCTACAAACGAGCTGTACCAAGTACCTAAGATAATACTACCCAGAGAGGGACATTTCAAAAACTCCCGGTGATGTGGGTGTTCGTGGGAGGCGAAATCCCTATGCCTTTTCTTAAACAGAAATAGAAACACATGTTAAGTACATTTATTTCGTATATACGAAATTAGCTATGGAATATAGTATGGAAATGTCAAACTTTTTGACTTTGACATTTGTAATCGCGCAAAACGACGCGATCGCGTCGAGACGATAGTGCACGTTCTAGCCCCCCTTATGGTGCTGTAAAAAGCGAAACCGGTGGCAAAAATGGTATTTAATTATAATTTATAGTGAAAAAATACATGTGTTTCTAATTTAAAATATAAATATGTGGAAGTTTCACCAAGCGCCAACGATGAACAATATAGAATTTATTTATTGTATCTAAAATTAAGTATTGTAATTTTTATTTCATACTATATAAACATTATTAGTGAGTTCTCAATAAAATCAATCCTACTTATATTATAAATACGAAAGTATGTGTGTATTTGTTATTATATCACGCAAAACTACTGAACGGATTTTCACAAAATTTTACAGAAATATAGATTATACATAAGTATATAATAAAGTATGGGTTACTTTTTTATTCGATAACTATCTATGAGGGCAAAGCCGCGGGTGAGAAGCTAGTATAATAATAAAATTATTGTAAAAAAAGAACATTTCGTGATTAGTTTTACACTAACGTTTTTTTTAATAATAATAAAATACAAAAAACATTATTATCTAGCTACCAGATGACCCGGCGAACTTCTTACACCTGACATTGACAAGAGTTTGCATGGAAAAAAATGTTTGTTTTTCCCATGCATACCACATATGGTTTACTTGAAGACTTCGTAATATATAAACACATTAATTACATATAATATGTTTAGGACTTTACTGTCATTATCTGAAGATTCATCTTTTGATTGAAGAGGAAAATCACTGTATTTAATAATAAATGCAAAGGATTATCAATATTATCATTTTCAAATCTACCTTGACTCATCATTGCCTGGGAATTTTCAAGTTTATATAAAAAAGTACCTTCAAGCCTAGTCCCCTAAGTGGTAGACAGAGGTGTGCTAGTATATCCACGACTCGTAAGTCCAGTAGATATACTAGAACACATTGTTTGCCATGTTAAACCAAATCGGTGTTGCGAAAGTGAGATAGCTGGTCCTATCAGAATGAAATAGATTTTTATTATTGTGGAAATATCCTTGTTAAGTAATCAATCTCCAGATAGTTCTCTGAGCTTCACGGTTCCACCAAACCGGCGTAAGACACACAATCATTAATATTAATTACACAATTAACAATAAAATACAATTAACTCAAAATTATCAGTCTTAAAGATAAGTTTTTGTGAACACACACACATATATCTGTTTTTGCGAATTACAAAAATATAATTAGACAAGTAGGTACCTACCTACCTACCTATAGTATCAAGTGCCTGATTGGTCAGAATTTGTTCTTGAAACTCGTTTTCGAGGACGAAACTCATATATTATATTTCAGTGAAGCAAATTTAACAGAAAACTACGAAATCAAAGCTCTAAACCTTCTTTTCAGGTTTACAGTATACTAGCGACCCACCCCAGCTTCGCACATGTATACTATACATGTTATATACATAAAAACCGCATCAAAATCCGTTGTTTAGTTTTAAAGATTTAAGCATATAGAGGGACAGACAAAAAAGTGACTTTGTTTTATGTGTAATGATTTTGCCCGGAAATCTTAGTTTTTAAAAGTAAAAAAATAATACTACCACGCTCATATTTTGGAAGTGGTAGGCAGAGAAATGTATTTTATCACCATATATAGGTGCAATAACAGGTGGCAAGATTGGATTTGTACCTACGCCTTGTCTAGATTAAGAGCCAGACGACATATATTTTTACTAATTTGATACATATAGAATAATTAACATTTTTTTATTTAAAAAGTACCTTCACACCTTATCATCGAAAGGGCAGGCAGAGGTGTGCTAGCATATCCACAACTAGTAAGTCCAGTACATATACCAAAACACCCACGATTAGCCAAGGTACTAGGACCCATACTGTGGTAGAGTGCCGTGCAGCAACTCGCTCGGGTAGGGATCCACCGCCATACCTATTCCTGCCGCCATAATGACATTGTTGTGTTTCGGTCCAGAGGGTGGGGTAGCCGGTAGACTTGCACATAGGTCTAACAGCCCGACAGCAGCGGCGAACCTACAACATCTAAGGTGTCTATTAGGCCACGGTTGTCTGTTACCGGATCAGGAGACTTAGTTCGCTGTCTTATACTATAAGAAAAAAAAAATAAAGTGCCATATTATGTATTATTACTTGCAAGCCGTCCACACTTTTTTCGACTTATAATATTTATATTTTAAATATTATAAGTCGGAAAAATATTCCTTAAAACAATTAGAAACACTATTTTTTCACAAAACTTATAATTGAAAATTATTTTTTAAATAGCCAACCGGCTTCGCGTTTTACAGCATCACCAGGCCTAATATTTAAGTTACTAATAATATTTTGGTTTGTGGTCGTTATTCTAGACTTATGTTGGTAGATGTACATATACAAATAAATAAAAACAAATTTTGATTTTTTCCCCACGGAAATGGGAGGTTTTAAACTAATACAATATTAATAGGAATATAATTTATTGAGTAAAAAGTGAACATCTCATCATTAAAGTCAGTTAAAAAAGTCATATGTATATTTTTTTATCCTTTTTTTTATGTAACTTTAAACGTTCGAGAAAATCCATTCAAGAGTAACAAAAGAGAAACTTTCGCAATTATAATAAAAATAAAATTTTTAATGGGATTATATATTTCTATTTCGAACATGCGTATAGGGTGATTAAAATTACCTTCATTTTGAAATAGCTTCCACCACTAGGAACTACAGCACATATGAGATGACTGTATAAGACTGGATCATTGGTCTGTAGGAAAGGCTTTCTCCTGGTTTGACCGATTTATATAATAATACAGTTCAAGGCTGTCTGCTTTTGATAGTAGGTATTATATAAGAGAAAGTACAGTTTATAGTTTGTTTATAGGATCATAAAATATATTTATTGTCTTTCTCCAATATAATGTAACTTTTGAAATAAGCTTTTTTATTAAAGTTTATTTTATAATGTACGGTGAATAGAACAAAATAGAAAATGTTTTATTTTGCACTAGCTGTGCCAGCGACTTTGTCCGCGTTTTTATTTAATTATTTTATACATTTCAAAATTCTATCTTAAAATTCAATTTTGAAGTAGATATCTTCATACGAATGAACTGAATTTTTTTTATATAACGCAATTTTTGAAGTTTTTTGATCTTTTCTTTGCCCCATGTAACGTGATGAATGTTGTATGCAATACAGTATGTATTGTTGTCAAGAGTCTCCGTAACCAGCGCGTTGTGTATGCATGAAGAGAATAGTGAACGTGGAGGAAGCTAGGCAAGTATGCAGGGGTCGTGACTCAAGGCACACAGTGCTCTCTGCCTACCATACAAGAGACCTGGCGGCCTGGTAAGTGTGTATGTATTTATAAGAAATCTGTTGAAATAAAAGGTAAACTGATTAAAGAATATCATTAACAAATCATAATTCCAATGAAATCTTACATATAAATTTCTTGTTTCGCGGTGTTTGTAGATAAATTCCTCCTAAACGGCTTGACCGATTCTCACGAAATTTTGTGTGCATATCGGGTAGATCTCAGAGTCGGACAGCATCTATTTTTCATCTCCCTATGTATTTAGGGTAGACTACACAATTTTTTTTATTTTTAAATAAAATTATTGCTTTTAACACTTTACGAACAGCCTTCTATTCTTTATTTCTTCATTATTTTTTTATGTGCGTATTAGATAGTTATCAATAGGTAGGAGAATCGACCAACAGCTGTTTTATGGCCCTAAGTGCGGGCTGGAAGTCCGCCGGGAAAGCTAGTAAAATGTAAAGAAAAGTAATAAATAATAAATAAATAAGGATCTTTTATTTTATAACGTAATTTAATACATAATTAAAGCCATTATGCCATTCAGGCAATTTCAGCCCCAACGGTGGCTTTGGTAACCATGGTGACCATGACCACGAGGGCTGCGGCGTACTCTAGAGACCTCAGGAAGTATGCTGCCTCCAGCTCCCACGTCATCACGGAATGGTTCTACCCCCGGTTCAGCTACTGGTGTTGCTGCAGCCAGCCCCAATATGAGGCAGATCACAAAACCCAGTGATGCCAACTAAAAAAAATAAATCAATATACATAAAAGGCAAAAGTGATTGATGTATGAACACACAGGGCTAGAAACTTAAAATTATGCACACATAACTTTATGGTAGTTTCCGGTAGATGGGGTTAAAATAAGTCGAGTATAAATTAATGTTTAATCTATACAAATTAGATTGTCTGTATGTACTTAATATTAAAATAACCAAATAAGCTTTTTACTAAATGCATATGTATTTTTACTCAAATAGTATTTTTTAGAATTTTTGTCTGTCTATTTGAACACGCTAATCTCTGAAACGGCTTTACCGATTTTGACGGGACTTTCTCTGGCAGACAGTAAATGTAATAAAGAATGGCTTAGGATACTTTTATTTTGAAATTTTATTTTAGAAATGTAAAAATAAATAATTTAAAAAACACGGACGAAACACAGCACAGCACAGCTGGCTATAAATATAAATATATGGTAACACAAATGCCAAGTGACAATGGCATCTTACAGGATGCACCGATAACATCTATGGTGCCTATAGGCGACGGCTATCTCAAACCATCAGGAGAGCCGTGTGCCTTTTCGTTGTCTTATCCATACAAAAAACAAAAGGAGACTGTAAGCTAAAAAACCAATACATTTTGCATTTTTTTTATGGGATGGACAGAGAACAAGCACACGGCACTTCTGATGGTAAAAGACAACCGTGGCCTATAGACACTATAGGTGTTCTAGGTGTGTCACTGTCTGTAGTCGTATTAGGCCTGATGTGCAAGTCTATCGGCTACCTTACCCTACGATCTGTACACGACAATGTCAATAATCAAACCGGGCGAATTTCTGCACAGCACTCTACCACCAGCGGTCTTGTTGATAATGTTAACCTAAGCTCGCCTCTTACGAGCTGCCTGGTTCAATAAAATCAGCAAAAATATCAGATTTATCAGAAATCTACTCAATTGAGAGCTAGAATAAAAACAAGATAAATGAATAATTGAGCATGGGCAAAAATAGCCCGGTTGGCAGCGGTTGGTTAGCGTTTCGGACTTCCATTTCAGACGTTCGATAGTCCGGGTTCGAACCCCGCCATGTTACAATAAGATTTCTAACTTAAGTACATTTTCTGAGTGCCACCGTGTATGCGAATTCGTCGTAATTAAGGATTAGGTCTGTTTCCCTTCCAGGTTGCAGAGGTCAGATGGCAGTCGCTCCTAAAAACTGGTGTCCTAGTCTAATCCCCTAGATTAGGTAGCCGACCCCGATATCATCTGATATAATACGGGATATATAAGTTAAAACTGTAACTGATTGCTGTCTCTACATTGAAAATTTATTTAAAAAAACATAATGGGCGGGCTTTAAATATATATACGCAAAGAATC
>DVZL01002433.1:0-15487 GCA_018236625.1 Lasaia peninsularis
GTTAGGTTAGGTTAGGTTAGGTTAGGTTGTTTATTTTTTATTTAGACACGTCGGAAACCCCCTGCAAAGAAACGGAAAGCAGGAGACTTAGATGATCTCAAACAAGAATTGGATATTGATTATCACAAAGTAACACCAGAGGAAATATACCAAAGATTTCAAACACATCCAGAAAATGTAAGTATGATTTCTAACAAAAAATCCATTGAACTGCTACTGCGGAATTAAAATTAACAGTGGGTCAATTCAAATTTCAGGGCCTTAGTCACGCAAAAGCGAAAGAAAATCTTGAACGAGATGGTCCAAACGCACTCACACCTCCAAAACAAACACCAGAATGGGTTAAGTTTTGTAAAAATCTTTTCGGCGGGTTCGCGTTATTATTGTGGATTGGTGCTATTTTATGCTTTATTGCCTACGGAATTCAGGTCAGTATTTTAAACCCTTCTTTGTCCAAAATTGTCAGAAAAAGATAACTTATTTGTAACTAAAATGTAATTGGCATTACAGGCGAGTACCGTCGAAGAACCTGCGGACGACAACTTGTACCTCGGTATTGTGTTAGCAGCTGTGGTAATCGTTACTGGCATTTTCTCGTACTACCAAGAAAGTAAGTCCTCCAAGATTATGGAATCATTCAAAAACATGGTACCCCAATTCGCCACCGTCATTCGTGAGGGAGAGAAGTTAACGTTACGCGCTGAAGATCTTGTGCTTGGTGATATTGTTGAAGTAAGTATGTTTTTACAGCACTTTTTCTGTGCTTTGTTCACCACTAGTTCCATATCGGCAGATTTTGTAATAAAAAAGAGCAAGACTCTTGTACGAAGAATTAATCGATATGCGATTTTAATTTCCAATTTCGATGAATCATAGACTGAGTTTAACATGCCGTATGTACCATTAATGCGATTTCGCGTGACTCCAAGAGACTAATTGGTGGTAAAAGATTTACTAAATTTTATCCATGCTGGAATAAACATTCCATTTTCATTACTAATGCGAAATTAAATATATTTCAGGTGAAATTTGGTGACAGAATTCCAGCTGATATTCGCATCATTGAAGCCCGCGGATTCAAAGTAGACAACTCAAGTTTGACTGGCGAATCTGAACCTCAATCGCGTGGACCCGAATTCACAAACGAGAATCCCTTAGAAACCAAAAATTTAGCTTTCTTTTCTACCAATGCTGTTGAGGGTACTGCCAAGGGTGTTGTTATTTGCTGTGGAGACAATACGGTTGGATTTTTATTCAATATTTTTGATACACATTCAAGTAAATGAGAAATTTAATCTGTTCATTTGTTCCATAGGTTATGGGACGCATTGCTGGTTTAGCTTCAGGGTTGGACACAGGCGAAACACCAATCGCGAAGGAAATTCATCACTTCATCCATTTAATTACTGGTGTTGCTGTATTTCTCGGAGTAACGTTTTTCATCATCGCCTTCATTCTCGGCTACCATTGGCTCGATGCCGTTATCTTCCTCATTGGTAAGTCTTGTAGAATATAGACACTCATATATGAAGCGCAATATAATATATTTTTATTTTAGCGTTCTTTACAAATTACTTATGACTCGTTAAGATTTACATATCCCATGTATTGTTGTTCATCAGGTATCATTGTCGCTAACGTCCCCGAAGGCCTACTCGCGACTGTAACCGTATGCCTAACGCTCACTGCCAAACGAATGGCCTCAAAGAACTGCCTTGTGAAGAACTTGGAAGCTGTCGAAACACTTGGCTCAACCTCAACCATTTGCTCGGACAAGACTGGAACTCTCACACAGAACAGGATGACCGTTGCCCACATGTGGTTCGACAACCAGATCATTGAGGCCGACACCACGGAAGATCAATCTGGCGTTCAGTATGGTATGATATTTATTTGCAATATAATTAAAGGTTTCTTACGTAATTCATATTCTCTTGCACATACTTAAAAAAATATATATCTAGATGAGCAGTTTTGTAGGACTCAAACTAGGCACTGACCGCATTGTTTTATTCCGGTAAAGTCCCCTATGGGTTTATTTAACTAACAGAAAAAAAAATTAAGAATTTTGACGCACATCATTCTACAAAAAACACTTGGGATATTTCGAAGTTCACGTCCAGCTTCCGTTACTTTTAGGTTTATTACTGTAGTTGTTAGCTTACGTCAACGAGAATTGAGGTGACATTGAAATACCTAGGTCAAATATTGATTTAACTGCGTCAGTCTGAGTCGTGTGTTCCGTTAGGCGTGCATAAAATTAGTCCAATTTTAAAAGCACACGCGATCGGTCAAACTTTCGTCGGTGTTTACATAATTAAGGGCTATTTTCGGTAATTAATGCCATACGCTGTAAATACCAATTTTATTTCCAGATCGTACCAGTCCCGGATTCAAAGCTCTTGCCAAGATTGCAACTCTTTGTAATCGTGCTGAGTTCAAAGGTGGTCAAGATGGAGTGCCAATTTTAAAGAAGGAAGTCGCTGGTGATGCGTCTGAAGCTGCCCTCCTGAAATGCATGGAATTGGCTCTGGGCGATGTTATGTCTATCCGAAAGCGCAACAAGAAAGTCTGCGAAATTCCGTTCAACTCGACGAATAAATATCAAGTGTCTGTCCATGAAAGTGATGATGCAAGCGATCCACGTCATTTGTTGGTAATGAAGGGCGCCCCGGAGAGGATCTTGGAACGTAGCAGCACGATCTTCATCGGAGGAAAGGAAAAGGTACTGAACCCGTAGTTTTAAGTGTACGCTTATGTATGAACTTATTACTTTCCATTTGCCTTTGTTTTCAAGTGGACTCGTTGTCCTACTTTGACAGGCGAGGTCCCGGATCCGATTTCTAGGTTTGTATGAGGATTTTTCACTTTGTCTGAAGAAAAGAAACGTTGACTTAGATTGGACTGAGCTCTATGAACTTGCCACCTGTGTGGGGATGGACTGCGATATCTTGTGATGCTCGTGGGTGTTCTCCGCCCTTTGTTTACTTTGTTGGGGATATCGGAATGACGATATTTAATATTTATTACTTTTCAGGTTTTGGACGAGGAAATGAAGGAAGCTTTCAACAATGCATACTTGGAGCTCGGTGGACTCGGTGAACGTGTGCTTGGTTTCTGCGACTTGCAACTGCCCTCCGACAAATATCCCATCGGCTATAAGTTCAACACGGATGACCCTAACTTCCCCCTGGATAATCTTCGTTTTGTTGGCTTGATGAGTATGATTGACCCTCCCCGCGCTGCTGTACCTGATGCTGTTGCTAAGTGCCGATCTGCTGGAATTAAGGTATAACCACATCACCAAATATAATCCGACTTTAAACTAAGAGAGTGAGACCTCTTCTAGAATTGTTTTTTGTATTAAATCATAAAATATATTTCTTTTTCTAATTTGGTTTAAGCAATTTTTTAAACGACTTTATTTTGATTTAACGGTAATCATATTCCAGGTTATCATGGTCACTGGTGACCACCCCATCACTGCCAAAGCTATTGCTAAATCTGTAGGGATCATCTCTGAAGGAAACGAAACTGTTGAAGATATCGCTGCCCGTTTGAATATTCCTGTGTCCGAAGTTAACCCACGTGAAGCTAAAGCTGCTGTCGTCCACGGTACTGAACTCAGGGAGCTCAACTCGGATCAACTCGATGAGATTTTGAAGTGAGTTTTTCAATAGAGCAGTATTTTTCAGTAATATGTTCACCACCGTTGACATTTGAAATTATTATATAAGACTACTTTATTTAGTTTTTTTTTTGTTTCTTTTTACTTTGTTTAGAAAAAAAATTGTTATTTTAAGTGGGAGATATGATATTACATCGTTACGATCATATCATATAAAATCTGCATGCTGAAATCAATTGTTTTGATTGTAGATATCACACCGAGATCGTGTTCGCCCGTACTTCGCCGCAACAGAAGCTGATCATCGTAGAGGGCTGCCAACGTTTGGGTGCTATAGTGGCTGTGACTGGCGACGGTGTGAATGACTCGCCCGCTCTCAAAAAGGCTGATATTGGTGTGGCCATGGGTATCGCGGGATCTGACGTATCTAA
Source organism: Lasaia peninsularis (assembly GCA_018236625.1). Lineage (NCBI taxonomy): Eukaryota > Metazoa > Arthropoda > Insecta > Lepidoptera > Riodinidae > Lasaia > Lasaia peninsularis. Next base: position 4,060 of record DVZL01002433.1, read on the forward strand.
GCAAGTGAGTGACTTTAATATTTTTCTTTTTGAAAGTGGAGGTAAACATATCTAAAGATGAGTCACCTCTGTTTCCTATGATGGTTACGCAGAGTATATTGTGCACACGCGATTATCCGACTATATTATCCGGTCCCATGTTTTGTACCCAGGTGGTAAGTCCGTCCCCATATCGGGCACAAATTCAATCCCAGCCAATGTTTTTCAGATAACTAATTAATAGAACAAGTTGCCCTATTCGGGAACTGAAACAGGGACCTCGTGCCTCAAAGACCCATACTGACCAAAGAGACACATACACACTCGAGATCAATGAAATTTAGGATATACAACTAGTGAATCTAGTAAACACAACAAAGAAATAATGTTAAAAGGAAATATAGTATGTATACAGTGTACCTGTTTCAAATAAGTAATCGCAGATTATCTCTTCTTAAATGTCAGGTTTCAATAACATATCAACGATAAGAGATTGCGCTACTTCAGATCAGTAACCAGGCAACCACTGTTATTTTTTAATAATTAATAGAAATATCTTAGCAATAAAATTTTAGTAAACCTATCTAACTGCATATGGGTTATTGAAAACGGCCATAAGTGGTCTCAGGGAAGACTAAAACAACAAAGCAGTTTATTGTTACTGTTATAAGCATTATTAATATTTATCATGGTTCATGAGATACAGTATGGCGACAGACAGATTGACAGATGAACAGCGGAGTTTTGATTTCAGCGGATGATTAATTTTGTTCGCAGGCCGCTGACATGATTTTGCTCGACGACAACTTTGCGTCTATCGTCACTGGCGTGGAGGAGGGCCGACTCATCTTCGATAACTTGAAGAAGTCCATCGCGTACACGTTGACATCGAACATTCCAGAAATTTCGCCCTTCCTTGCCTTCATCCTGTGCGACATTCCTCTGCCCCTCGGCACTGTAACTATCCTTTGCATTGATCTTGGAACTGACATGGTAAGTCTCGCAAACGTCCATTATTATTTACAAACCACATCACATGCACACAAAATTACGGCTAGGTACATATACAAACTGTTTTTGTGTGGTCATGGACGAAATGTTTATTCTATTATTACATTTTTTATTAAATATCATCAATATAAAATAAATTTAGATATAACTTCCATGGAAAATAAGTGGCTATTTCTAGCCTAAAAAAACAATGCATATTTTTTTGGTACGACAAAATTATTTTATGTAGAAGTGATATATTGTTATAATTTTAGCAAACAAAATAAAAAGAGAAAAAAGTGAGCATGTTGGTATTAATTTCTAGAGTCGTACTTCAAACGGGACAGCGTCGTCTTGAATTTTGTCCTTAGATTATTAACTTTTAATCAAATAATCTGATCTCCGATCAGATCTGATGATCTGAATAATCTTTTAATCCTGTTATTTGTTTATCTATATAAATAGTTTTATTATTATTTTTTGTTTTGTATATGTACCGTAGTTATATGAATGCATAAGAATTATTATTACGACTTGTCAAAAATTTTAAAATATATAAATGGTATACGGCTACTTAAAACTACTTCAACATATTTGTTATGTATTCATAGAAATAATCTTACACAAAACAAGTAATCTACACACAGCTAGTATTATATTGTCATGTCTTTCTTAAATATTTCAGCTTGGGATTAGAAATACTTAGTTGTTTTTAATGATATATTAATATTAGGTGCCAGCGATAGCACTCGCGTACGAAGAAGCCGAGGCGGACATAATGAAACGCCCGCCTAGGAATCCATTTTGCGACAAACTTGTCAATGAGAGGTCTTTATGTGTATTTGATAATGTGGTCGCCTTTATAACACTTAACCGGTTTTCAGCAACTTCGATGTTGTCTCGATATAGTGACTAGTGCTGTGGAACTAAAATCTAATTTTATGTAATCATAATTTTTAGATGTCTCTGTATGTATATATTTGGACTAATCTTTATACTTTCCACAATTGGGACATTACTTTCCGTAACCGGGACATAACCTTTTCACAACCGGGACATAAGCTTTCCACAACCGGACATAAGCTTTCCACAACCGGACATAAGCTTTCCACAACCGGACATAAACTTTTCACAACCGGGATTAAAGCTTTCAACAACCGAGACGTTCCACCCTTATGTCGTGAATATTTCACCTATCCATACGAAAGGATTTGGTTCGTTGTCTGCGAGTGTAATCCCAGAATAATATAACCTGCCTATCTTTAAGGCTAAAGTGAATAGGCTGTTTCTAGATAATCATGTTGCATCTTCGGCTGCATAGTCACTTAACATTAGGTGATATGACGGTCAAATGCGTGCCTAAAAAAAGATGCTATATTCTTCTTCCGGTTCGGAGGATAGGGTCATAGGTACCTAACTCACTTATAAGGCTCATCATTCCAGCCTCTGATTGGTAGCCTTTCAGGTGTATCTCTAAATATGTTTATCTTTAAAACACTAGAGAAAGATTTTGCTATTAGAATCATCCAAAAATTATGGTTACATAGAGTTTTAATATATTTAACCGGCGTGATTAAGATTTTTAAATGAATTTAACTAACCGTTGAGTTGTGCTTAATGTTGTGTATTTAACAAATTTTACTAGGGGATAAGACATGTGTATTTATATGGAATCTCTTGGCGAGACCTCGTGATACCCCGTAAAGGATGATATATTCAACGATTTTACATATGACACCAACACACGGACATCACTATCATACATAATCATTGTCATCAAATCGTATTTGTTTTATCAATCACATCGACATCCCGGACCGGTTCAGTTTTCATTCACGAATCATACAACTTTTTATTTACCCGATGATGAACTCAAATGACGTTTTCTTTTTTTTATGTTTTATGTTTTTGTGTTAGTTTTAAGCATTCCAAGTCATTGTAATCATATGTCACGGGTATCATTTGTATTGGCGGTGCAGGCGGCCATTTTATAGCAAATTCTTTTTGTGCCGAAGTAACTTGAAAATTCTAGCATATACAGGACGTTTTATAACTCAACGTATTCTTTTTGTAGTGAGATATTACTGATTTATTACAAGATAATTAACCCTATATTGTATAAAGAATATAAAATATAATTATGTCAATAAAATTGAAAACAAGCTTCGAGCTTGTGAACTGATTTTTTCAAATATATAACCTTTGTCTATGCCAATACTGCGACAAAATAATTTAAAAATAGAAAGTTAATTCTATTGCGATTGAACTCTCTTGTTATAAGGTGTTGTGGGGTTATCTTTGTTGCAGTTTAGCGTTATTACCATGTTACAAGAGGAATACGTTGAAATTAGAGCTAACCTGTATAACGTCAGAATTTTTATTATCTGTAATTTAATAAAATAAACAATAACTGTATTAAGTGGATATTTTAACATTTATTTCGGTGGCACAAGAGTGGAGTGTGCTAGTGGATGCCTCCGCCGGCAATATTGCTTGCAGTAGCGTATGTTTGCAATGGTCTTGTTACGTGTTGGATGTTGTGCACATGTGTGCGTGGCGCACGCTTGTGTGGGTCGCAGTTCGCTCTCATAGCTAGTGTTTGTGTAGGTGCCCGCCATTTCCCTGGCTTACGAGGAGGCCGAATCTGACATTATGAAGCGACAGCCGCGTAACCCTTTCACTGATAAGCTCGTTAACGAGAGGTAAAAACAACGAGCGAAACACGCTCGCCCCAACGTTTTCTATCCGCTAATTGCTTGCTACCACGTGTTTAGTATTTATTGTACTTGATTGTTGCCTGTGTGTTGACGGTGTTCTAGGTATACGATTATTATGTGGATATAACGAAGGTGACAATCGCACTTCTCTCGTTTCCTATTGCCTTGCGTTGACTATTTTTTTCTATCTAAACTTTAAATCTCGATTTTTCTTTAACTAGCTTGGTTATAGAACAACGTGTCTCAGCTCAGACACATTGTTCGATGCCTATGTGTCGTATTTTATACATTTAAAATTAATATTTCGTATTAAAGGTAAGTTATTGGTCCATTCTGTCTGCCATTCTTCCGTCACGCATGACCTTCTTGAACACAAAACTTTTTTATATTTATATCGTTTATATTACAATTTTTTAATATATTATTTTATCATATTTCTCATGCACACCATATACATATATGAACACAGTTGTCGCCGACATCTCAACCTTATAGGTCTAATAGTCCCCATCTCATCGCATTTATCAAATATATCGCGCGTAGGCTCAAATAGGTATTAATAACACATGTACTGTAAAACTTAGTTATTTTAAACTATCACTAGTATATAGTATTTCAGATTTTTTCTATTTTATAAAGGTATATACGAGCTATTGTATTTTGTATACTCGACACTTTATATATATTTTATAATGTTCTCTAGCTACTCTTCAATATTGTTATATTTTAGGATTAAGTAGTATTTATTGTGTGGCAACGCTAGAGGTAGTTTGGTGAGGAGGGTAAAAGTATATAGAAAAGCGCGAGCCGTCTGTCGCGCGTGTTTGGCCTTGTCCTGATAACTTGATGTTTACTAAGGTACCTGCTATATCCTTGGCGTATGAGGCGCCCGAGTCCGATATCATGAAGCGGCAGCCCCGAGACCCTTACCGCGACAACCTCGTCAACAGAAGGTCGGCCCGCACCCCGCCGTCGTAGGCGCGGCCAAGCTTTCTAGATAGCATATGGGTGTTAACACAACTATTAGCCCACTATCAAAATTACATACAGACTTCAACTTGTGACTTCAAATATTTTTTATGACAAATATATTTGAACAATAATCAATATCCTTTTTCTAACTTGCTGATTAATAAATTGTTAATTTGTTATTCGAGTAACTCAAACTCTAAAGGATTATATGCTTATTATGAAATTAAAAAAAACATACTGCAAATTGAGTCTGTATTTTCAAACGGGATTGGTACATCTAGATATTTTAATGGTGCGGCTATTTGTGGTTGAACAATTCCATTTGGTCCTGGATGTGGAAGAGTGATATAAATTTACCACCCTGATACAGCTCAATGCCTATATGACGTCATTTTATTTGTATAACATTACTCTACAAACAAAGTGCTTCGTTAAAAACCCTCTTGAGAATGACTTAGTTATTTTGACTCTTAGAACCACTATTTTAGACTATAGATTTTGTCTATTCTCCTTAATCTTCACTCTTCCATATTTTAAATTTAGAAAAATTATGTTTCGTACTGAAATTTCAAAAATATGCACGTTTAGAAATCAACAATAGGTCTAGATAAACAAAGAAATAGTAACTTAGTGTGTCATGTGTCTAGCGAGTAGAAATTAGATTGTTCATCATAGAGGGTCTTTTAAAGGAATGATTTAGGTGGGATGAATTTTATTTTATTTTTAATAAATCTATTAGTTTATTTATTTTATTTTCATATTTATTTATAGTAGATATGTATATGCCTAGCAGGACACCTAGCTTGGGCGCTGGTTTTTCCTCAAAACACAAGTCTTTCTTATATCCTACCTTTTTTATAAATATCGTTCCTTTAGGTTCGCTTTCGCTTTCTTCATGTTTCTTATACTAACATATATGCATGTATAACATAAATGAGGGTAAGTATGTGTTTTTCATCATTGCCATGCCGACACAATAGTTCAAACTTTAGGTTTCAAGTTCTTAGTACATAATTGTGCCAAAGATATTTTGATTTTATCCTTAGATGAAACTTATTTAACGATTCATTTAATAACTAGAAAATGTAAAATATTTATAAGAGTAAAAAGAATTTATTAATTGTGCCTAAAATTAATTTGCTTGATCGATGTAGACTGCACCTTTTAGTCTCAAAACTGCACGCAGCGTTTCTTACTAACTCCAATAAGATTAGAGCTGGCTTTAGGTCATAGAAAAAAAACATCTCTGAAGATATATTTTATAATAGTTTACAAATGCATATATGTAAACAGGTAAATATAGATTTTTTAACATCATACACCTTTCAGCCTTTGCATGTTTTCAGATGCTAAGATTTACACATAAAAATTATATTAAGTATTAAAAAATATTTTTAACTTGACAATAATTGTATTGTCTCTCTATCAATGTTTAAATTTAGAATGTCTATTAAAAAAACTTACGTCTAAATAAAGCCAGCTCTATGTGAAGTTTGAAGAGTATTTTAATAATGTATATAATGTACTCGTACAGGTTAATTTCCATGGCTTATGGTCAAATCGGCATGATCCAAGCGGCCGCCGGGTTCTTCGTGTACTTCGTGATTATGGCTGAAAATGGTTTCTTACCGTTGCAACTGTTCGGTATCAGGAAGCAATGGGACTCGAAGGCTATCAACGACTTGACTGACTCGTACGGACAGGAATGGGTGCGTAGAATATTTAAAATTACTCTTTCGATTAATATTGAAATCTAGTATTCATAAAATTAAAAAAACATAGCTTAAAATTATTATTTATTACTCATAAAACAATTATTTTTTATTTTTACGTGTATGTTTATGTTAAATAAAATAACATTGACACTTAATATAGTCATTTAACTACGAGGCCCCTGGTTCGAGTAAATTGTACTAAGAGGTTTTTCAATCTAACAAACAATGTTGTCTGAAAACCTCTGCCAAGGCATGTTACTTATACCCGAAGGTGTACTTTGGGGTGTCACGATATTTATTTAATTTATTTTTCATACTTTGGCAATACCATATTCTCCTGCTCTTTTGTAGAGAATTTGGTGTTACCATCTCGTTTCATTGTTGTGTTCAGACTTACCGCGACCGCAAGGCCCTCGAGTACACTTGCCACACTGCGTTCTTCGTATCGATCGTCGTCGTACAGTGGGCTGATCTGATCATTTGCAAGACCCGCCGTAACTCCATCGTACACCAGGGCATGCGCAACTGGGCCCTCAACTTCGGCATAGTTTTCGAGACCGCCCTCGCCGCCTTCTTGTCGTACACACCCGGCATGGACAAAGGCCTGCGGATGTACCCTCTCAAGTGAGTATATTGACAAATTGATGAACATTTTTCATGAGACAACTGCGCAGGGACTGTAATGTTGGTAGAACATAACAGTCCCTGCACAATAGGTAGCTGTCTACTTCCCTAGAGTCCTAACACTCTAAAGCTCTACAAAGCTTATCTATAATTTTAATTGTCTGGAGACAATTAATAAAATATACAATTGAGGTTATGATTCTCTTGTAATAGCACATAATACAACATTAAACTTACACTTTAAGTCAAATACTCACACAGCAGCCACACACATGTACAAATCATAACAAGTTTAGCGTCCAAAGGCCGCAATTGCCTTTTAGTTTGAAGAGAGAGCCTCACGTGTGTTCGCCGTCTTATCCCATCAAAAAAGCAAGATGAACGAATGTAACATGTGCAAACGTTGTGCAGGTTTGTGTGGTGGTTGCCGGCCATCCCGTTCATGCTGTCGATCTTCATCTACGACGAGATCCGGCGCTTCTACCTGCGCCGCAACCCGGGCGGCTGGCTCGAGCAGGAGACGTACTACTAGACGCCCGCCGCCGCCTCACCGCACCGTCGCAACATTACTTCATTTGTGTTCTTATATCAGACTGACAGGGGATCGTGTAACCGCTGTCGTGTTCGCTTCTCACCGCTTGTTACCGCCGCGCGTCACGCGTTACCGCGATACCGCGCGCCGCGCCGCCGCGCCGCGTCACCGCGCCGCCGCGTTACCGCGTTCCCGCGTCCCGCCCGCTCGGGGCCGCCCCGCCACGGACGATCTATGTATATATGCACGGTGAAGAGTGGGATGAATTTGTGATGTTATAGAGCGTTATACACATTATCAGTTTTAAAATTGTAAATCATGTTATTTTTGTATTGAAATCGTTTTGAATGGTGATTTTTCTCGAATCTCGTGCGACAGTAGGCACACGAATCTGGCCGACCGCGCCGCCGACCGGACCCCGTAGTTCGCCCTCGATCATATTAGGCTAACTCGACATACTGGTGATTGTTTTTTCACATACTTATATGATAAGTAATAAAAAATCGTCTAGCGGTAGAGCGGGCGACGAAGGCCCGTCGCGCTCCGTGCTCGGCGGCTAACGAAAGCATTTGTTGTAAAATTACAGTTAAGAACCATTATTATTATAATTTAAGTGAATTAGATTAAGTTGATTTTCGAGTGGATAATTTAGTTGACGATTCGAAGGGTGATTGGTGTGTGAGAGGTCGATGTGGAGTGCCTGAGTTTAGTGTACTACTGCTTACTGTTAGGTAGGTAGTTGAAATTTTGATGCCGTATTTTCAATCGTAACGTAGACGGAGCATTCGCTTGCTCGCGCCGCCGGGGTCGCGGCGACGCCCCACGTCACCCCACGTCACAGCACTGCCGCCGATGTCCGTCTGTGCCGAGTCCGCGCCGAGTCCGCGCCGAGGCCGCGCCGAGTCCGCGCCGAGTCCGCGCCGAGGCCGCGCCGAGTCCGCGCCGAGTCCGCGCCGAATCCGCGCCGAGTCCGCGCTCGCACGGACACTGTGCTTTTCTTTTTCTATAAATTATCTCATTATTAGTGAAATTTCGTCAAATTTATAAAATAGGCTGCTCATGGTAATGAAGTAAGATTTTATTTCTTAATTAAAAGATAATAAACAAAACGTAGGGAATGCGTAATTAGAAATTTTTAAAATTATACAGTTATGATAGAGTCACCTTGTTTTAATCGCCGCTCGGTCTCTGCGTCGCGGCCGCAGGCGAGGCGGGGCGGCGCGGCTGCGGCCGCACTGCGGACGCGCGACGGGTCCGCACCGTTACCGCTGCGGGCGCGTTGCGGATCCGCACCGGTCTCGCTGCGGATACGCACCGCGGCGGACGCTGCCGAGGGACCGAGCGGAGGATTCATTTCAATTTTCGTAACGAATACATTATAACATATAATAATGGTTACAAAAGTAATATATAACATTATAGCGACTATAAATCTAAATTATATGAAATGTTTATAGATTTAAATGATGTTTGTTTCTTTAGAGTGACTTACTGTGCTTGTTCGTTGAGAACGATGTACATTTCACAGACAATAGTCGTTAATCATGATTGATATTATTGAATGATTGGATCTTTGTAAGCTATTTGTTTAACTTACACTGTAGAACTAACATTGTTTTGCGTTCGACAGTTCTTTACACCGTTTCAGTTTATAGTATTACTCTGTTGGCTAGGAGCGCTGTAAAAATGTAAGTGTTAATAAAAAAAACATTTTCAAAATATTAATACATTGTTTTATTTACTCCAACATTTTTTTTTACCCACCAGGTGCGTACTACAAGTGGTTTCTTATCAAGACTCCATCAATTTGCAAGCTAAACTGTCGTACAGTTTATTGTTTACGTTTTTAGTTGCAGCTCTATATAATCCATTAGGAAAGTGGGCGTTAATGTAACAACAAGGTCGTTGGCTCAACGCAAATCGTCGATTAGTTTATCTAAATCGTCAACTTCAGTATCGAACTAACAACTTTACATATCTCTGCCGCCATAAGGACATTGTCGTGTTCCGGTTTGGAGGGTGAGGTAACCGGTAGACATGCACATCAGGCCTATCACCCGAGCCACAGGATAGTGACACACTTGTATCTTGCCGTCAGGAGAGCCGTGTCCTTGTTCGCTGTCTTCTCTTCATAAAGCAAACAGGAAGTCAGATGTGTTGGATGATGATGATAAGTATCTGGAGCTATCCTTATAGCTCTAAATAAATCACAGAATATTAGATACTTCGGGAGTAGATGCTACCTAACCATGTGTTATTTAAAACTGATTTATTATATCGGTCGGTCGGGCAACTTTATTTAAATGTTTTCCAGAATCGTCAGTGTTCTAGTATATCCACTGGATTTACGAGTCATGGATATACTAGCACACCTCTGCCTACCGTTTCGGTATCCCCGAAACGGTAGGCAGAGGTGTATAGGCGTGAAGGTACTTTTTTTATTAATTATAGACTAGCGGCCCGACTTTGCACGGGTTCACTCAATTTAGAAATCCGTTGGGTAATTTTAATCATCTAAGCATACAAATGGACGGACGGGAATGCGAAGTGACTTTGTTTTATTCTATGTTGCCATGTTTAAGTTTATAGGTAACAAAAAGCTAACATGTACGAGGTTAGTGACATTGTTTCGTACACCAGAATAGAATTATTTTTATGTTCTACTTTATTATCAGAAGATCTCAAATTCTTTCCAAGAAATATTAATAGAAGGTTTCGGCTTATAATTGTCTGCAAATCCTAATTAGGTCAATTTATTGTTTAAAAAAACAGCAGCTAATAAAATTGGTATTGCCAAAGGGCAAAAAATTTTCACATCAAAATATCTAACATCAATAAAAAGACCGACCGTTTTAGCTCGAAGTAATGTGGCCACACTGAGCCAATGCTACCAACTATATATTAAACTCAATGGATTAGCTTTAACTTATCCTAGCGTAAAATGTTTCTCACGTTTAAATATTGGAACACAGGGATAAGCTAATATGTAAATTAATATGTACTTTTTTGACTCTTAAACCTCCAAGTAAATGAGCCCATGATCTCTACATACTTAAATACATTCTTCCACGAAGATTATATCAAAATCAAAAAACCTAGACGCACTTATGTCATCCTTACATGACAGACATTTAAGAGGTTTGTCTCTATTTTCATTATCATATGCTATCATTCTGCTAAGGATAGGAACTCTACCTAAAGCTGTGTTACCGCAAAAACACAATTTGGCCGAATTATTACAATTAAAGAGTAAATAGACTGCTATTATGATAGCAAGCTTTCATTCTGGACCCTGATTTCCATGGTGAGCTACGTGTTTGTTATTTCTACAAGAAGTCGGTTAAATTTCATTGAAGAAAAGCACTACATACTAAGCTTCTAGAGGCCGCTGCTATGTTATGTTAGAAAGCAGATTTGTTTCTGTGCAAATGTAATGCAAGGCGACGATGTAAACAATGCTAATGAGTTAATATTACGAAAATAATTGTACTATTTGGATTCAGCAGTTACACGGTTTATCAATTACTAACAATATGTAGTGGGGCAACAGATAAAATTTGACAATTTAAATAAAAAATATCATAAATACCAATAGTAAAGGCCTATGGCGATATTATGACTTGCTCGTTGGGACTTCAAGCTATTCATTATAAACGCATAGAGATCATGTACAACTTTTTTTTAACGTGTGGAAATCCTCGTGGATACCCGCCACTTTCGGGGGAAAGCGACAGGTTATGTCGGAGTCTTACCGACTAAAACCACACGACGACCGTCCCTCCGCCTTCACGGGAACGAGATGGCCGCGCTCTCGCATTCTTTCACCTCGTCCCAGCGGTTTCGGCCCGGAGTGAACCGGGCCTCCTCCGCGCTGAAGAGGGGCTACTCCGGCCATCAGA
>DVZL01002434.1:0-15486 GCA_018236625.1 Lasaia peninsularis
GGTTATAACGTTACAAGATGAAGAGATCTAAGTTTAAGGTGAATAGGGTAATAACCATTTAAACTTTTAATGTTAAAAAAAGTTGTCCTCTGTGTAGAATATACCATAGCCTCTCTACCAGGCAGCTCGTAAGAAGCGAACATAGGTGAAATGGGTCACTTTCAACATGACCACTTATGGTAGAGTGCTGTACAGCAACTCACCCGGGTAGGGATCCATTGCCTTACCTATTCTTGCTGCAAAATGACATTGTCATGTTCCGGTGCGGAGGGCAAGGCAGCCAATAGACTTGCACATACAGTCTAACAGCCCAACCACAGACAGTGACCACCTACCTTAATGGCATCTATAGGACTTGGTTGTCTCTTACCATAAGGAGACCCGTGTATTTGTTCGCTGTCTTGTCTCATAAAAAAATGTACTAAATTAGAAAAACTTATTTGTACATGACTAGTGTGAAATGGAAGTTCGAAGCGCGTACCGCTAAGCCACCGTGGCCCTTCAAATTTTCACATAAAAATGGAATACCGCTTTTGTCGCCGACGATACATAGTGAACATCACCCATTACCGTATTTCAACCGGTCATTTGTCCACTGAATCACTCACCTGCCGTGATGTATACTCCTCTTTATTGCACCATGGTTTTAGTGGCCGCCATTTACCCCAATGCTGTTTGTCTAGCTTTTTAATAACAAACGTTTAAACAAAGAGCCTAATGTCAGTAGTTTTAGATATTATTCCATTGAAACAAGCCAAAAAATCTTCGGTATTAAGATAATGTATGCCTGTATGTAATATTAAAATAACAGTTTTTTATTAAATGCATATTATGTATGTTTACAAGGTACATATACCAAAACAGAATTTTTTTGAATTTTTTTCTGTTTGTATGTACATCTGTCCGTCTGTTTGTTTGTGCTCTCTAATCTTTGAATCAGCTGGACCCATTTTGACGGGACTTTAAGCGGTAAACATTTAAACGCTTGCTTAATGGCTTCTTTCATTTTAGAAATATATAAATAAAATAAAAACGCGGACGGAGTCGCGGGCACAACTAGTATTATATGTAATACGGTTCCTATTCCCTGTAACCCGGCCTCACCTGCGCCAGATTTGCATCCAAATCTAATGTGGATCGGCGTTGGGGACCCCTTCATACAATTGCCTAGATTTATTACCACTGGAGGAACAATTATGTTACAATATAACTCGTTGGTGCTCATCGAACCCTGTAACATCACTTTTACTTATAATTATGTTGCTTCCGACGCACATCGTTTAGACTTATTAGAATAAAATAGAAATGTGTTATTTCACACAGATTATACGAGCTGTATTTATAATATTCTATATTCGCTGTGCCCGCGACTTCGTACGCGTAGATTTCGTTTTCGCAAAGAGTGCCTTTTTTATGGAATAAAGGAAGCGAACAAGCACAGGGCACTCCTGATGGTAAGAGATAACCATAGATGTTGTTGGTGCGTTGCGTTGTCCTGTGGGGGGGGTGTCTGGTGTCGTGCACAAACGTGGTACGCGTTTAGGACTTTCAGTTGGGTGGTCCAGGTTCGAACCCGCCATTTGCCGATGAGTTTTTCTGAGAAAACCCAAGATATAATATTATATTATGGCCGAAGCAAAATTTTCCCAATTATATAAACAACCATCATTGAAAAAACTTGTTAATTTTCTTATTAGTTGAATGAATATTAATATCAGCTAATCGTGAGTGCATATGTTACTCTGATATATATATCCTAAAACTGAGTTCAAATGAAAAGGACTTGTAGTGTTTCAACTGTCATTTACGATTAGTATATTATTATTGAAACAGCCTACTGGATTCGCTTTTTACATCATCATTAGAGCTAAAATTTTAGTTTTTTCCATACTAGCTCTGCCCGCGACTTCGTCCGCGTTTGTATTTGATTATTTTATTTTATATATTTCTAAAATAAAAGTAGCCTAAGCCATTCTCAGCTCAGCTCTTTACTACACTGCGTATTAGCGTCCCGTCTAAATCGACCCAGCCGTTTCAGAGATTAGCGGGTACGAACAGACAGACAGACAAAAATTAAAAAATATATTAGTTGGTATACTTACCTTGGAAACATACATATTCATTTAGTAAATTATTTTAATATTATACACGTCTGTGCCATAATGACGTTGTCTATTCCAATTTTATGTATGTGTATAGATTTCACTCCCTCAGGATTTGGAAGTTCCTTAGTAACTGCATATGTCATAAAAAAAGTACGTGTGTGAATTAATTGTAAATTTCTTGCCCTAAGGGTTTGTATGTGCGTTGCGATTGGGAATTTTATTACGAACCTAATTAAAAATTAAATTTATTTTGAAACAATAAATCGCGTACTGAAACAAATATTATAAATTGCTATTGAAATCATGTCAAGTTAAACGTATAAGTTATACATAAAACAGTTCAAGAGTTTTTTTTTTTTTATTTAAAGATACAAATGTGCGAAAGTTTCACCGAGGGCCGACGTTGGAAAATAGGAATAAGTGTTCACGAATATACAAAATGGCTTTTATTCCAACACAATGACAAAAATAATTTAACCTCACAATAAAAACCAATACAAATACCGAATATTACAAAACTTACAAGAAAATACACTATCTAATTGCACAACGAAAAATAGCGTTATTTTTTCTCCCCTAATTATTTGAGAACTCATCAAGAGTTATCAATACAAATTCTCGGGAAACTTCCCCGGGGTAGAGAGCGTGCTAATGTGCTGAACTCCCGGGAAAAGTACTAAAACTGCGATCAAGGTGGACAAACTTTTGTAGCGGGAATATCATTTTAGTGATTTGAAAACCAATACATCGATAATATCGATATATAAACGCTATAAACATCAGAAACATCAAGACATCCTAATTTCATATTTTCAGACAAGCAGATGTTAAACCGGGATTAATTTTTTAAACATAGTCCTTACCTAGACCTGGTTTGGCCTGACTTATAATTAGTGGCCGGGTATAAAAATAGAAGCTGTTTTTTTTTTCATGTTAAAATAATAACTCACAATATTATGATATTTTACGTCGATTCCATCAAATACGTATATTGTAGGAGCTATAGTAAAACTGATATAAAGAATTCAGAAACATTGTGTTTAAGCGTCCGTACAAGTTTAAATTTTTAATTCTACCCACATTTTCAAAATAGTCGCTGGAAATTGTTTTGATCATAAGTTTACAAATGTAAGTTATGACTCTATATTGATAATCTTAGAGGAATAAATATATAATAAATATATTTAACCATAAACCTTATTCTCACTAATGAACTATTGATTTCTTTCCTTTAAAAATAAAATAAGGTCAAATTTCGTTAATTTTTTCATTCTAAATGGTAATTTATTTCTGAAAAATCATACGCGAAAAGATTAAATAAAATTATCTCAATAATTAATAACGGTCTCTGTGATGTAACGGTACGGGTGTCGCCTGTTAAAACCGTTAGCCACGTAGGGTCCCGGGTTCAATTCCCAGGTCTGGAAACTTTCTTAAATTTTTCAGATTTTTCTGATTAAGTATAACATTGCCCGGGAATGCGTCCGAAGTGGTGATAGGCTTGCCACCTATTACATCAGTAGCTTGGCTAATCGTGGGTGTGTTCTAGTATATCTGATCTGATCTGATCTACTGGACTTATGAGTCGCGGATATACTAGCACACCTCTGCCTATCCCTTCGGGGATAATAGCCGTGAAGGTACTTTTCTATTTAAAAAAAAACATTACTGAGAAAAAGCTGTTAATTTTCTTCTTATTGACGCAAAAAACATCTAGTCAAAGGTAATATTTATAAATGTAATATTTTGACTCACGGCTTTATTGTTACACATATTATTGCTGCAACGATTATTGTGTTTGTCATTATATTCTGAATATGAAAGTAAAGAAATAAAAAAACACATTAATACTTATTCTGTTCTATGTACCTAAGAGGCAGTTGTTTATTTTCAAATTGAGTAAAAAAAAGTATCGATATCCTAACACATCACTAGTAAAACAACATAGATAGCGAAAGTGAATTCCTTTCACCTGATAGAACGGTTATTAGCCAATTCGATGTCCATTCCTTTCCTAATAGAGGTATAATAAAAGGGGCCTCTCTATTTTTCGTTTATTCGTTGAAAAGGTAAAAATAAAATTTTCTTATTCAATTTACTCAACAATCTATTTTCTCGGAACTTTTTCTTTTTATTGTTCTAGAAAATGTCATGTTTATGTATTATTAAAGTTAGACAGTTAATCGGATACATTCGACAAGTTTTGTTATACTTATAATAATTTTAATTGTAAAGATTAGCACGTTGAAACAAATACAATTAACTTTTTAGCTTTATATAGTCGCCTCTGATCGAGCGTCCAAATTTGACACCCGAGTAAGGTCTTAAGATAACTAGCTGTGCCTACAACTTTGCCCGCGTTTTATTCAATTATTTTATTTGATACATTTCTAAAATAAAATTCTAAAATATAAATAGCCTAAGCTGTCCCTTATTACATCAGCTGTCTGCCAGTGAAAATCCCGTTAAAATTGGTCCAGCCGCTTCAGAGATTAGCGGGTACAAACAGATAGCCAAACAGACAGACAAAAATTCTAAAAATGTTGTTTTGATATATAAACCTTGTAAACATGCATGCATGTATGTATATAAGTATGCGTTTAGTAAAAAGCGGTTATTTTAATATTACATACAGAAACTCCAATTTTATTTATTTGTATAAGTTGTTGTATGAATTAATGAAAGTAGGTATTTTATTTATAACTTCATAAGTTCTCTACTCATTGAGAACTCCAAAATGAAAAAAACTGTCTAAGTGCATGGAATCATAATGTCAGTGAAATAACGGTCGAATAATTTATCGCGATTTGATGATGTACAGCGACATCTGGTTTTAGTACTAACAGATTTTGCTTGTTAAACATTGCTCATAGAAGACAATCTGGCCAGTAGGTAAATAAAAATAATCTATCCAGGTCGAAAAGTTTCCTCTTAAAAAATGTGTCAGTCAAATTTGGAATTCTTATTTTATATGCGCAATAGTTTTTAATAACTCCCAACCAATCATTAGTTTCTAGGGTTTTGTACCCAAAAGGTAGGTAATAGCAGAAATGTTTATTAAGACTCCACTGTCCGTCTGTCACTAGGCCAGTGATCTCATGAACCTTGGAATAGTTACAAAGCTCAATTTTTCACACATGATATATTTCTGCTGTCGCTATGACAATAAATACTAAAAAGATAATAACATAATTATATACAGGGTGTATTATATATCATACAACAAACGTCATCTTTTGCAGATTTTTTATACATAATGATACCTACGGAAAACTTCATGCGCGAGTGTGACTCGCACTTGGCCGGTTTTTATTAAGCCTCACATAAACTTTATGGAAATTAATGCAGTACTTTTTGAAATGTAAAAAAAATACTATTAATGTTTATACTGTATATGTAGTGTATATATCATCATAACGAATTTAAGTGATTTACAGTTTTACTGAGTTTTGCTTATCATCCAACGAATGCTTACCCAGCTCGTAATACTTATCTTAGGTGCCCTCTTAAGTCATTAAATTAAAAAAAACAGAATAAAACGCAGTAAAAAATAAAGCCGACCTCAAGTTCATTATGATGTTGTCTGGGTAAATAATTTTTGCTCATATTTGAAAAATATCTACTGAACCAGTTTACATTTTACGGTATCTAAGCTATGCGAAAATCAATAATAATTTTATTTCAAAAATTTTGAGCAACAAGGAACATTCAGTCGAAACAACTTTTCAAAGTTGGTTAAAAACTCGTAAAACTTCCAATAGCTTTGGAATTTGTTACTATCCTTGAGTTTTTACTTCCTCTACATTAGGGAAATTCGCCCTATGTATCAGGTAAACCAGTTTTCAAGGCTTACAACTTTTGTTACATGAAAAAAGCTTAAATAAAAGTATTATTTATTAAAGTACGCTTAATTATACCCATTTATTATGATCGTATCGAATAAGGATAAGGGTATAATAATATCCTCGTACTAGGAAATATTTAAATCAAATCGTGATATTGCGCTTTTAGTTAAATGTCTAAAATTATTTTTATTCAAAACTTCTCCTCCTTTTAAAGGTGACGTTTTGTTGCAAATGTTAGGAATCGCTTTCTGTGACCACTTTAAATGATAGTGCAGGGCTGAACCGGGCTAGACAGGCCTTTTTCAATTTCAAAAACGATTTGCTTATTTAATGTTGCTTTTTACAGTAATTTTGATACAGTAAAGCTCTAGCCCGTGGCTATTTATGTCCAAGTTATTATCGCTTTCAAATACAAATGCATTGTATATATATAAATATGCAACAGTGTTAGTTACCAAGCTAAACTTTATATGTAATACATATGGTGGGTCTCAGGATAGGTTGTTATCTATTTTTCATAACCCCAAGTGAAGGCGAGAAGAAGTTCGTCGGGACAGCTAGTTCGCTTTAAATATTTAATATCTAACCCCAAAATAAGCAAATTTTATGCTTGTGTTATGGGTGTTAGTCAACTGTACTAATGTATAGAAATATTTATATAGATATCAGATTATATTTAGACACTGACCCGGAAATACAAACATGTACTTTCGTTACACAAATATCTGTCACCGTCGGGAATCGAACGCGGTTGGTGTGTGGCTTTAGACGAGAAGGCTCGAGTAACGAGACGGTTAAAAGTATTTATCAATACAATACGTTAGTTTTAAATGGTTGATAATTGGGCTAAATATATATATTGTAAAATATTTAACCCAGGAAGATTACGATGCTGTATTATCCCTTAAAGTTAGCCTTGTATTGTGAGAGTACATTGCCTTAGGGATAACTGTGTGGTAGCTACATGAGATAATCGTAAAATACTTTTATTTTATATTGCTATGCGAATAGTTCCCTTTGAGAACATTTCTTCCTAGTCTTATACTCAAGTCCGAACATCGACTTATACATATAGAGTAAGGCCTTAAAGACATAAGGAAATATGACCAACAGTCATTTGTTGATTTTTAGCAACGCGATAAAACTTTAAATAATGTTTAAATTACATTGTTTTTAAAAATCGTATCACCGTATTACCGTACCGTATTAAATAATATTATAATTTTTATAAGTTTTAATTTTAAAAAGTTTAAAGTTTTACCGTGTTGGTGAAACGATATTTAAAATCAAATCCGAATGGATTTTATTGTTTTTTTTATATAAAATACATATCAGGCTGCAGAGATGGTCTTGTATAAATTTTATTGGAATTGTTTTAGCGATTTTTAAATGTTTCTTACCCACTTCTTCTATTATTGAGAGTACAACGTCTGTCTGTCGCCAGGAAGTATTTTATGAACCGTGATAACAACTTAAATTTTTGCAGATGTGTTTTTTACCGATATAGCATCAAATAAAGTATACTCCCTCCCATACAACAAACGGATTTTATTGCCGATTTAGCAAGGAACCCGTCTTACGCAAGTCCAACTCGCACTGGCCGGTTTAAGTATGTTTGTCACGCGATTACTCCGTTAATTCAAAATTAATTTTGATGTTTGTCTTATAAAATACTAGCGATCCTCCCCGGCTTCGCACGGGTTTACTAAACATGCTATATAAATGCATAAAAACCCTCCAAAATCCGTTGCGTAGTTTTGAAGATTTAAGCATACATAGAGATATAGTGACAAAGAAAGCGACTTTTTTTTATACTATGTAGTAATATCAAGTTAGAAGATATTTCATTTTTTAATTACCAAAAAAGACAGACAAACATTTTCTTAATAGTTTTACTGCGTTTAATTTTTTAAACTAAAACCACTATAGTTTGAATGTACTAGAATAAATTTAATGGAATAAATCTTAGATACGGGAATAAGGAGGATAAGGGGAACTAAATTAAGTAAAACAGAGAAGACCTTGTTGTAGGGGAAAAGCTCCAGCTCAGTCATGTCATGAGCTCCTCACAGGACGTTTGTATTTCAGAGGTCCTATTTAGGAATGCAAAACTCATAACATTTATTCATTTACTAGTAGTGCCCGCGACTTCTTCAGCGTTTTGATTTAATTATTTTATACATTTCTAAAACAGAATTCTAAAATAAATGTAGCCTAACCTACTCCTTATTACGTTAGCTGAATGTCAGTGAAAGTCCCGTTAAAATTAGTCCAGCTTTTTCAAAGATTGGCGGGTACAAACAGACAAATAGACAAAAATGGTAAAAATGAAAAACGCTGTTATTTTAAAAGGGACATATACTTAAAAAATATTATTTTGTATAAGAAGTCCTCATTTTTAAACATCTATCTCCCTCTCAAATGGTTAGTTATCTCGCGGATCGGCTTAACTTGACTATGACTACTCCACAATACCCGCAGAAATAGAGTTTGGCCAGCCCAAAATGAGCTAAAGGTCTTTGTTAACAGTATCTCGATGTAAACTTAAATTAAATAGGTACCAGACATACAAGGAACAAAAAGCTCAGAATATGAAATAATTCTTTTTTGTTTCACTGTTTGTCCGTATTAAAGCTTTAACCACATTCTTGTGTTTATAGTTCATATTGTTCACGACTTTTATCTGATTGCAATTTTACTGTTGTGTTTTTAATAAAACTTTAATATGTTTATGTTTAAAAGTTGGCCAAAGGCGATTTCATTTTTGGGGTTCCGTACACAGAGGGCAAAAACGAAACTCTATTAATGATATATCTGTTCTTCTGTCTGTCTGTCTTCAGACCGTATCTCATAAAATGTGATAGCCAGACTGTGGACATTTTCACGGATAATATATTTATGCTGTCGCTATAACAACAAATACAAACATATAAAATAAAGGAAATATTTAAGGGTAATTTAAAGGTTAGAAATTAATTTTGCCATTTGAATTTGGATGGCGACATCTATGGGTCGCACCCGTGCCCATTTAAGTCTCGATAAAAAGATCGAGTCGTTGGATATACTCTTATAGTGTCTAGTTACATATTTACATCATTAATAACTAAAATGTAGATGTCTGTGTAAAACCGTGATATTAATTACCGTGTTGTAGGCAACATATATGGTACGGGACACTTGATATAAGAGTTCGACTCGCTCATAGTATGCAATGTATCAGTTACGATTATAGTTTAGCCGATATTGAATTTTCCCTTCATCTGAATAGTCGACTGTTCCCCGAGTCACGGCTATATTTCCCGACGGGGTAGGCAGAGGTATATATGCACCCACGATTAGATGACGATATTAGATCCCATGATGTGATAGGTGCATTTCCATATCGAACTCAAATTCAATCCTAGACAAAATTACGTTTCAAGTCAAGGAATCGAACACGGGACTCCAAATCAAATATTGAATACGCATGACCATGAATCGAATACAAAACTTGTTATATAAATACTTAAAATACTTAAATATATATTTCATTTGAAAAATAATGTATTATAATGCGCAGTGTCTTTGCGCTAAACGCGTAAGCGTTTATCATTAGTCATACCACTTAATTATGGTAAGTGACGGTGGCACGTGTATAGGCTCTATCGACAGTACCAGAGCTTGAGCTGTGGCCCTGAGCATGAACACTTTCGACAGTCGACTTCGAATAGAGCTACATCCGATACACGATATAGAATCAAATAGAACTTTTTCGATTCGAGCAGGATCAACATTTTTTTACGATTTTATATATTTTTTTCTGATTCAATGACGTCCTAGAGATACATATAATGTTTTAGGATTTTCATTGATGTTTTTACCGGTTATGGATAAATAAAACTATTAATTCTAATAATAAAAAAACACAATTTCCACCATACAGGCTGCTTTTTAATAGCCAATATTAAAAACTTTTACCAGTTTACAAAAATTTAACCAGTTGAGATGATATATTGAAGGTGGTTGAGATATGACTGATAATTTTATACCTACTGTTCATGCTCTATGCAAATTTGTTCCGCCATCTAGTGGTTATGAAATCGAAGACATAAAGTTAGCAACATTAGTTACAGCTAACACGTATGGTTTACTATGATTGCTGATTATGTATCATATATTTGCAATCGAGATCAGTTTTCGATAAGTATCCGATGGTGTGCAAGCTAGGCCCACTGATTGGTTCGATAACGGCAGCTCGGCCGCTGACCGACCTTCACACTACGGGCCTGCGACTGCACGATCTTGTCAGCTACGCAGAGCCACGAACTAAAATAGTTTTTATGTCCTTGCCTTCCGTATTAGTATATTTTTAACTGACTTCAAAAGGAGGAGGTTCTTTTTAGAGTTCCATACCCAAAGGGCAAAAAATAAACGGCTATTTTTTTGTAATTCTATATTATAGGAACCATTTGATAGGGTATCGGTCGTCTCCAATGTTTTCCATTTATCACTATTCTGCGCTAAATGTATCCAGTTTTTCCCCGATACATCGTGATACGGAAATCTATAAAAAATCACGTTTGTTGTGTGGAAACCACTTCTAAATATTGATTTTATTCTGTTTTTAGCATTTGTTATAATAGCGACAACAAAAATCTGTGAAAATTTCAATTTTTAACATGACATACGGTCTGATGATAGCTAGAGACCAACAGAGTGTTAGCAATAACTCCATTTTTACCCTCAGTGTACGGAACCCTATAAAAAGGTTTTACATATAAACGCGCGGTTATTTTTTAAAAAAGTTTGGCTATAGTTCTGCTAGACGCTAACTAAACTCATTTTACGTTATCGCCGTCTTCTTTTAATTTAGTAAAAGAAGGAGACAACAATATTAGGACTTTCATATTAGAAAGAATATAATACATTGTACGGCCTTTACTGATGAATACGTACCATTAATTTACAGATGATACTTTTATATAAATTAAATCATTCAAAAACGTTTAAGAAAACAAATAATAGTACCTTCACGTCTATTATCCCCGAAGGAGTAGGCAGAGGTGTGCTAGTATACAGATATACTAGAACACACCTACGATTATCCAAGGTACTAGGGCCCCGATGTGATAGGTGGCAAGTCTATCGCCACTTCGGGCACATTCTAATCCCGGGCAATGTAATGTTTACTCAGAAAAATCTGAAAAACTTTTAAGAAAAGTTGCCCGATCTGGGAATTGAACCCGGGACCCTACGTGGCTAACAGTCTTAACAGGCGATACCTGTACCATTACACCACAGAGGCGACAGTCTTTTATCTAAAGTATCTTCATGTTCTTCAAACGGTCTACCTAGTCTTTTTTTCATGTGATAAGACGACGAAAATTAT
This sequence comes from Lasaia peninsularis, assembly GCA_018236625.1. Classification (NCBI taxonomy): domain Eukaryota; kingdom Metazoa; phylum Arthropoda; class Insecta; order Lepidoptera; family Riodinidae; genus Lasaia; species Lasaia peninsularis. Next base: position 11,319 of record DVZL01002434.1, read on the forward strand.
TATAGTATATTATTAGATTCTGGAGCTACAGGTACTGGAGACTACACTTCGAACGTCGAAGTACCTATCCTAACCTATCTTGTAGTATAGCTAGCTCTTTCTAAACTGGCCAACCTCTTTTTTTCATCCAGTTTTGTGGAGTCGACCAAACAAACCAGTCTTGTAAGAGTGAGATAGCAGGCCCTATGAGAATAGATGTTAAATACTACGGAGACATCGATTTTATCATTGCAATATCCAGGTATATTTAGCTTCATAATTTTACTTGATATATTTTGAAGTCTAGACTAAACGTCTTTAGAAATGTTACGTAAATGAAGCTAGACTATTTGGAGATTACTCTCCCTACCTATCTCCGTGTTGGTCCAGGTCACCTGTGTAGAATAGACCATCTGCCTCTCTACCAGGCAGTTCGTAAGAAGTGAGCATAGGTTAACTGGGTCACTTCCAATGTGACCACTGGTGGTAGAGTGGTGTGCAGCAACTCGGCCGGGTACCACTGTCTTACCTATTCCTGCCGCCATAATTACATTGCCATGTCCCGGTCCGGAGGGTAGCCGGTAGACTTGCACATCAAATCTAACAGCCCAACCACAGACAGCGACGCACCTACAACATCTATGGTGTCTATAGGCCACAGTTGTTTCTTATCATCAGGAAGCCCGTATGCTTGTACTCTGTTTTATTTCATAAAAAAATCTCATAATGTCAGTTTGTTTAGGCTTTTACAAATCTACGATACCGTCAGAAAGAGAGGTGCGAGGTTTAGAAAGAGTTAGTACATAATATAACCTTTAGCTTCATAGTCACGTAAAAACAATCTGACTGATTCATTTTAAAATAAAAAATTAGGTAGCTTTAAATAAAATTATTCAAGAAGAATTTATTTATTTATATAATACTTAATTGTACAAATGTGGTATTAGAGCAAATATAAAAAAAAACATAATAAAGAGTACAAAAGGCGAGCTTGTGGGAAAAAAACTTAAATAAAAATAAATAGGTAGTGTACAAACGAATCAACTATATTATACTATTAGTTTAGCTAATAAATAAAATTGGAGTGTTGAAGGTGACCAATGACGTATATAATAAGGCCGAAACAATTCAAAGAGGTGATGTAAAAATGCACAGCGTTATCTATTCTGTCTGTCTGTTTTTTCTTTTTTTCTGCGGGTACTGTGGAGTAGTCATAGTCAAGTTAAGCCGATCCGCGAGATAACTGGGCATTTGAGGGAGATAGATATTTAATAATGAGGACTTCTTATACAAAATAATATTTTTTTAAGTATATGTCCCTTTTGTCATGTTTTAAAAGTCCTTTCACGAACATAACTATTTTTTATCTGTTAAATCTATACAAATAAATAAAATTGAAGTGTCTGTATTTAGTAAAATAACAGCGTTTTTCATTTTTACCATTTTTGTCTATTTGTCTGTTTGTACCCGCTAATCTCTGAAACGGCTGAACCGATTTTGACGAGACTTTCTCTGGTAGACGGCAAATTTAATAAGGAACGGCTTAGGCTATTTTTATTTTAGAATTTTGTTTTAGAAATGTGTAACATTTAAATAAAAACATGGAGGAAGTCGCGGGCACAGCTACAGCTAGTACAAAATAAAATTATACTCGCAGCTAACTTACATTATTAATTTTTAACGATAGTAACAAGGGTTAGGATAAAGGGAAAACTTTTCAGGAATCTGGGGAGTAGAGGAATTTGAATTGCCTTTTGAGAGTACGGTCTCACTAATATGGATATCCTGAGGGAAGGTATTACATAACCTGATAGCATGCTCTTTGAAGGAGTAGGCATAAAATTAGAAACAATATTAGCGAAAACGTAGGAGATTAGAAACGGAAGGTCAACACGAAAAATCTGAATGATGACGGAAACTATCAAGTATATGGGTGCATAAGAATGGTAGAGGACCTTGAAAAGAAGACATAAAAGTGAAGTCTATTACCAGTATAATACATCAAGACATAAATACTTGTAATTATGGTAAGTTAACGAGTGGCGCTTACCATGTAAGTACCAAGGGCAAACGTCTCGAAGTTTACTTGTAATTTATGGCGTCCAATTATCCCAAGTGGCTTTCCACAGCCTTTAGTGATAATAGATTTATAGATAATCTGTGATAAATGTCATTTTAAATTTGACTAAAGAGGTTTTATTTGTTTAAGTTTAAACACTATATTAATAAAGCATATTATATAAAAGACGTGCTTACTGCGACTTTATTTAAAGGCCAAGTGCGAGTTGGACTTGCGCATTGAGCGTTCCGTATCGTAAAATTAAGTTTTGACTAAAGCTTTTAATATTTATTGTCTGTTAAAGTTTTTGTTCTTCATCTTTGCCTTATTTCGTTTCCATATCGGCTCCCTAGTGGTCGGCTATCTAATCTAGGGGATTTGATAAGGGCGCAATTCTAGATTAGGTCGAATTTACATACATGGAATCCTGGTTTCCTCACGATGTTATCCTTTTCCGTAAGAGCACTCAGAAAATGTACTTAAATAGGAAAAACTCATTGGTACATGGCGGAGTTCGAAGGTCGACTACTGAAATGGAAATCCGACTCCTACAGCTCCTACAGACCGGAACAAGATAGCGCCAAAAACTGTTAACTTTCAATATTTTCGTTATAAAATATAATAGGTTTTGTATTAAAAATAAGTATAAATTATAAATTTTTAGAACTTCAAGTACAAAATATTCTGTAGCAATTATATTTTTATTATTTATAATTTGAGATTCAAACAATTCACATAAAAAAATAAGTATACCACAAAAGTAACACAAACTTTATCACAAAGACGGTTTTATATTAAATTTTTAACAATATAATATGTATTGTACTCTTTGCATCAAAACCCCAATTTGTTATAATCTGTTTTCATATCTCCGTTTTGCAAGGATTGTCTGGGAGAGATCGCTATTTAGCAAAAAGACTGCCTTTGTGTACAAAAGAATATAAGCTTGTATGTTAGAATAATTAGATGATCTTCATTATGCGTAAATATCCCCTTAATACGGATTGGATGAGTAATAAAGTATTAATTAATTAATTAATTTTTATTTATGGTTGAGATAAGATAGCAAATAAACGAGTCAGAGACAACCGGGGCCTGTAGACACCATAGATGCTAAAGGTGAATGTCTGAAATGGATGGACCGATTTTGACGGAACTTTTACTGGCAGACAGCTGACGTAATAAAGAATGGCTTAGGATGCTTTTATTTTAGAAATGTTTAGAATAAAGTATTTAAATAAAAACGCGAACGAAGGGCACATTTACTTTTATATGGAGATAAATAAGTCCGGGATAATTACAGGAAAAATAAGAAATACGGCACTTTCAATTTACTATCAATGTGAAGCAGTGTGAAGATCGCCGGCTATGCTAGTTATAGATATTTTTAAATTCGCTATATACTGATAACCGATTAAAATTGTATATAATGTGTTTATGTTTGATAAAGAGGTCAGCGATACGCTGATAATAGTCTACGGCGTTTATAGTTCTAATTTTTTTTTAAATTATTTTTATTACAGTTTTTTTATTATTTTTATTGACATATAGTTTTGTGCAAGTGAAGACGTTTAGAGGAAGAATATAAATAATATTATTGTTGATCTGTACTATCTAGAAGGTATATTATTTGTGTGTTTTGCATACCAGAAATAAAAGTTATTTTGCACTTTTTAAAGATACGGTAAGAATCTATACAAATAAATAAAATGGGAGTGTGTGTATGTAATATTAAAAAAAACGCTTTTTACTAAATGCATGTGTGTGTTTTAAACATACATATGCCAAAATAACATTTTTAGATTGTTTGTCTTCCTGTCTGTTTGTACGCGCTAATTTCTGAAACGGCTGGACCGATTTTGACGGGACTTTCACTGGTTTTCAGATGATGAGATACAGCCCGTCGGTGGCCCGGTACATTTTTTTTATTAGTAAAGATTTAGCATTAGTTCCGATGTAGTGAAGCACATACCACCTGTCACATTATGGGACCTAGTGGCTTTTCGTGACGTCGGCTAATTGTGAGTTCATAATAAATAACCTACTGCAATAATAATAATAATAATATTTATTTATTAACTCGACACAAAGTTTATACAATAAAATAATAAGTACCTAGTAATTATAGAC